>JAUZSX010134273.1:0-17465 GCA_034780655.1 Idiosepius hallami
GGCGCAAAATACAGTACGTGTTATTCGTAAATGGTCACACATTATATACTGAACACGCTCGACGTTGCTTAACTTCGGTGATCTGATATATATATATATATATATATATATATATATATATGCATGTGTGTTTGTGTAATATGTTTGAGAGTAAGGAATAATGTGATGTCATTCCTAAATTCTGAAACTCCTCAAAAATGTTCTTGGTATGTTTATATGCCTTCTAAAACAATCTTGTATTTTAAATGTAAAATCAAAATAAATATTACCCAAAAATAATTTTATTTTTTCTTTTCAATATTTTTCATTCATTTTTTCTTGTTTTCTTACAAGAAACTTACTTGTAAGGTCGTTTATAAAACGGTGTTGTTTTTATGACCCCACAATTAAGTTTCTTGTAAGAAAACAATAAAAAATCTAATTAAAGATATCGAGAAGAAAAATTAGAATTATCTTTAATGAAACGTGTCTAAAAAAATCATATATGTACATGTAGGTACCTATGGATGTAAGGTTTAAAAATCGTATGTATATTTACATGTACAAAACATCAATATGAGACTAAGCGTTGTATAGCTCACAACGTCTGATTTATTTCACTTCTTTTATCTAATCATCCCACCCTTAGCGAATGTAAAGAGTGGTTATTCTATACAGGAAGTACTGCAAAACGACTTGTTATTCATCCTGTAGATTTTAAACTTCTTCTCTCATCTATACTCAAACTACATAACTATATGTACGTATGTCAGTGTACGTGCGTTTGTGTGTGTATATGTGTGTGATTATGTGTGCTTGTATACATTTGTAGTGCGTGTGTGGGCAGCAATTCGTTGGCTTTCCTACTGGTTCGATGCTAACTACATTAGATGTCTTTACATTGGACAACAAAGAAGAATTAGATTTCTGAGAAAGATAGTGGGGGTTACGGCTAGAATGAATATACTGATTAAATTTAAACACACGAACTTCAGCGAGTATTGATATGAGAGCCAACCAGCGTCTGTAACTGTGTTTCTTTGTCTGTCGGCATTCTGACCTCTGCAGGTTTAGTCGGCTCAACCGTTGAACACACACGATTCAGTGGCGAGTCTAGTGGGAATTTGAAATTTTCCAGCGGTCCCCAGCTGTATGTATAGATCAGGGGTGGACAATTATTTTGGCTAGAAAGACGCATAGTCAGGGCCTGAAGGCAGTGGAGGGCCACATTAATAGCATGAAGTTTGAAAAATATAATAAAAATATTTGATTTAATAAAAATTCAAACAATTGAATTACCATGGTTTTATTCTGAAAAGTATACTAAGTTTATCATTCAATGGGGCAAATGTGTACTAGCACAGTTCTTAACTATTTTTATCTTTGTTCAAACTAATAAAATGTTTCGGACTGCACATAACGTGTCAGCGAGCCCCAGATTGCTCAGGCCTGGTATAGATGCCTTTCTAACTAAAAACTAAGTGTGCCATAGTGTGCCATGCGTGGTTACTTACTTACTTCAATGGCATAAATATCAATAAAACTCTGTTTATAATTATTTGATGATATTTGACTCAGGCAGGTGTCTTTTCTTTTAAAATTGATATATAATACATGTTTACTGCAAGATAAAAGTTATGTTAGTTGTCTTCCAGATAACAGTACTTATTCGGACAGCTGCATGCATAAGAAAGTAATGCAGCATGAAAAATGAAATAAGAGAATGAAGAAAAAAGGAATTGAATAAATCATGGAATAAAACATACATAAAGCGTAAAAATATAAAACAGACAAAGGGATGGAGAACAATATTTGGCCATATTGGATTTCAGACATCAGTTCTTGTCATTTATTGATCAAACTTCTGCTTATCATCATATCATATTGCAGTGATGTGCGGGGTGTAACAATTAGTCTTCTTCAAAGTAGCAGGGGCACCACGTGGAGGTTTATTACTTACCCTGGTACAGTACCTGGCATTCTTAAATAGTCACCCAACTACAGTACCTGGTATTCTTAAATGGTCACCCATCTACAATAGCTGGTATTCTTAATTGGTCACCCATCTACAATACCTGGTATTCTTGAATGGTCACCCATCTACAATACCTGGTATTCTTAAATGGTCACCCATCTACAATACCTGGTATTCTTAAATGGTCAACCATCTACAATACCTGGTATTCTTAATTGGTCACCCATCTACAATACCTGGTATTCTTAATTGGTCACCCATCTACAATACCTGGTATTCTTAAATGGTCACCCATCTACAATACCTGGTATTCTTAAATGGTCACCCATCTACAATACCTGGTATTCTTAAATGTTCACCCATCTACAATACCTGGTATTCTTAAATGGTCATCCATCTACAATACCTGGTATTCTTAATTGGTCACCCATCTACAATACATGGTATTCCTAAATTGTCACACATCTACAATACCTTGTATTCTTAAATGATCACATATCTACAGTACCTGGTATTCTTAAATGGTCACCCATCTAACCACTGAACAGGCTCGATATTTCTTAACTTCGGTGATCTGATGGTAACTGGTGTCTCTAACGTGACTTGACTGTACAAAAGTACTGTTAATGACTAGAAATATTAGCAAATGTGAAACTTTTAGAGCCTCTAAGAAAAATTCCTTGAATATGAAAAAAATAACATAACTTTTTAAATATTGCATGAATTTTGATAAAATTTTAGGATTTATTGTATCTTAATACAGTACTTTGATGGATTAATTTTTAGCTTTATATAACCTTATTTACTGAGATATTGTTTTTGTTTTTTGTGTTTTTATGTAATTTGCAATAAAGCGATGGACACAGTTTAGAAGAACTTTGAAAGAAGAAATTTCGATTTCAAAAATTATTAAAGGTGAAAAATGGATCCTCGTTGTAAAACTGAGGAAATACAGTCAGTAACAGAGTACATAGACTTGACCTTGGATCAAATCATAGTTCTGTGCTCGATTAGCTAAGTAATAGCTCCTTGTTTGTTTTATTACATTCTTACATAACCCTAACATTGATGATAGACTTTCGTTAGTCATAAAGTATTGCATTATTTATGATCTAATGGCTAATGGGGTATCATCACGGGGATTGGAACGACTCATTATATACGGAGGGCAAATTAAACCCATTAATCACAAAGCAGACAAGATAATTTCCCCCATTTAATAAAGCCAGTATAAGTAAATTCTCATACGGGACTACTGGATTATTGTATCTACTACTGTTACCACTACTACTCCTGCTAATTCTGTTCAATTGCTGTAACTGCTGTTGGAATATTTGAATAAATTACTTCTCTGGGTTAAATTAATTTTTATCAGGTTCAATATTATACCGAGGAAAATAACACATTAACCAAAATAAACTATTATTGGAGACATCTCTTGGCCATTTACTAAATTCCTTAATTTCTGAGTGTGCTCTACGAAGACACCCAGCGGCTGTGCAATAACCTGAATCTTTTTCTCGTCTACTTTTGCTCTGCCCCATGGCGTAATACAATGAATAGGAAGCAGCTATTATGCAACAGATAACCGATTGTCAAATTGAATCTGTGTGCACGACTGAATAAGTAATTGCTCTTTGTCTGCTATAGAGCACATAAATGCGACAGGTCCCTGTTTTGTCTCGACTGGCTAAATAATTGCTCTTGTACCTGCCATGGGTCACATAAACTGGAATGCGTATCAAATCTCAATGCTGTGCTTGACTCAGTTGTTAATTTGTTTTTCAGATATCAAGTTAGATTATAACACTACCGACTTGTGATATTTTTATTTGAATCAAAACAAATAGAATATGTTTCTGGTGCTTTTCAGAGATACTTCCTAGGTGGTATTTAAATACAGCAAGAGGGCTTCATTTGCCTAAAGAGGTTTCTTAATTTCATATTAGAAGTTTGTCACGTGAATCGAATAAGAATGTTTAAGTAGTAATTTTTATAAATATATTTGTGATCCTTTTCGATCTTTTATCATCGTTAAGCCTGTTTCAACTTAATTTGCATTGTCAGCTTCAATATATTGTATGACAAAGTAGAAAATACCGAATCATTTTCCTCCTCCTGATATATAGACTGTAATTTTGCTATTTCCATAGACCTATTTGTTCATAAAATATCAGCAGGAAAATTACATAAAACGAAAGCATCGTATTCTAAAGAAACAAATTTTATACATTGTATAAAAGGTGTAATCTGTTTGATTTCATTTCTTATAGAAATATTCGAATTGAAACCAAAACTAGAAAAAGAATTCATTCATATCGTATCGCACAGTGAAGTGTGTGGTTTAACAATTGATTTCTCTGAAAGGAGTAGCAGAGGCACCGCGTACAGGTTTGTTACTAGCTCTAGTACAGTAAATGGTATTCTTAAATGGTCACCAATCTAACTGGTGACCAGGCATTGATAAAAGCTTTAAATGGGTACAAGTAAATAAGTAATTATGTTGACTTTTTGGACAATATTTTATTTGCTATGATTCATTCATATTGTATTGCGCAGTGAAATGTGTGGTGTAACAATTGATTTCCCCGAAAGGAGTAGCAGGGACACCGCGTGCAGGTTTCTTACTTGTCCTACTACAGTACCTGATATTCATAAAAGGCCACCCATCTAACGACGGACCAGGCTGAAAGGTGCTTAACTTCCTAACTTCAGTGATCTGACGAGATCCGGTGTCTCTAACTCGACTTGATCGTATCAGTACAGTACCTGGTATTGTTAAAGGGTAACCCATCTAACGATTGATCAGGCTAGACGGTGCTTAATTTCGGTGATCTGACGGGAACCGGTGTCTCTAACGCGACTTGACTGTACTAGAAAAAGAATGAAAGCATTGCTTTTATGTGTAACGTATTGAGAATAATTTAACGATTTTCTTCTCGGCTTTCTTCAGCTCTTACTGAAAATTGAAACGTTAATGTGAAAACCGAAAGTATGTGAACGATTATACCAAAAGCACGACTGTTTCGGGTGTTGAGTTATCTGGTTTGTAAGGCCATTTTTGTTTAAGACAATAATGTTTTCGTGGATAACAAAAAGTATAAACCCTAGAAACAAAAAAAAATTCCACATTTCAAGTAGGAATATAAGTCAAAGGAAATATCGCAGCATCAGTAATCCCAGCTAAATAACGGTGGTAATATTCCTCCTTCTTCTTATCCTTTATCTCCTCTACTCCTACCACTACTAGGCTACTACTAATGATCTAAACGGTAAATTCACATGGAAAACGAAAACGAGATTGTACCAAATTCCAAATGATTATACAAACAACCAAAAACACACGGTTCTTTACTACTTTTTAAACTTTTGCAAATTGTAATTGTGTGGGACCTTCTTAACTTATATATACAGAACACAAGACGCTGGAAAAAATAGACGACAACACGTTTCTTTCGTTTGCTATAGTTTGTTTATTAATTGTTTCAAACAACTACTGCCACACTCTTTTCTTCGTTATTTTTATGGCAATTAGAGAGTAGGTAAAAGAGAGGATGAAAGACTGAACTTTGTATGCATGCTGTCCTCCGTGCGGAGCAAAAGCATCCTGAGAGGCTGACTGCTGTGTGTGACTCGTCTGCCGGGCTTTCGTTTTCTCTTTCCTCTCCTCTATTTTCTTCTTTCTTTTTTCACTTCCTTTATAAAATCTATTGACGTCACTTTTACGTGAACTCCAGCTTTTGGAGTTTCTGCTGGAAACACAGAATTCAGATTACGCAGGTTCCTGCGTCAGAGCTCCATGTCCCATTGTCTATGTACCCGAGCCATCGCTGGTTCAATTCGCAACAATGCTCGCATATTGGTACAAAATAAGGATTATGTTAAAATAAGATAAAATTAACGTGTTACTTTAAGTTCTTGCTTTATTAGTAATAGCATTGTTATAGGCTATCTCAGTCTTTTATTTTACATATCACTCACTGCCCTAGGGAAATGACGAAACTCTTAAAACAAACTATCAAACAATCATTCATATACGTATCTCAATCTCCTTGTTCTTTAAAACCCTTTTACTCTTTTTATTTTTCTATCACTCTATTTTTGTCTGTGTCTCCATTTTTTCTTTTTCAAAGGCCACCATTTTGTTTTGTTTTTTACTTCGTCCAAGTCTCTTACACGTTTTATAAAGATTTAACCAATCTCTTTTACTTTTATTAACTTTCTCTGTCTCTCGATATACATTGTACTTTTTGCTACCTCTATCCTCTCTCTTTATCACTATTTTGCTTTCTCGTTTACACATACAATATTGTACGGTCAAGTCACATTATAGTTAAGCAAAGTCGAGCCTGGCCACTTGTCAGATAGGTGACCATTCAAGATGGGTGACCATTTAAGAATACCAGACACTGTACTGATACGGTAAAGTCGCGTTGGAGACACAGCTTCCCGTTAGATCACCGAAGTTAAGCAACGTCGTGCCTGATCACTAGTTAGATTGGTGACCATTTAAGAATACCAGGTACTGTAGTGATACGATTAAGTCGCGTTGGATACTCCAGTTCCCTTTATATTAGCTGAATTAAGCAAGGTCGTGCCTAGTCACTAGTTAGATGGGTGACCATTGAAGAATACCAATACTGTACTAGGGCAAATTACAAACCTGCACACGGTGCCTCTTTACTCATTTCAAGGAAATCATTTGTTACTCTACGCACATTACTGTGCGATAAGATATGAATGAATCACATGCAATATTTGCATGGATTTCTTTCTCCATTTCTTTGCTTTCTCTGTATACACACACATGCACATACACACACACACATATATACTCAATCACACCCATAAAAATACACAATTACACTCAAATATATACACATCCACCCGCACGAACACATTAATGCAATATAAAAGCTTCACTCAGGTCTGACCAGCCTCTTCTTAATTGCAAATAATTGACGCTATGGAAGCAAACTCGTGACACTGGAAATTTCAATCTACCAATCTGTTAATGCATTTCTCAATTTACGGTATTGAAGTACAAAAAGATAAAGAACAACAAAAACCTGCTAAAGTGTCATTTCGATCGCTGATCAAATACACATAAATCCAAACTTCTACGGTAAAAATTTCTGATTTAAAGAAAGTCAAAAACAAACCAAAAAAAGTACTAAATAAAAAAGCAATTTAATTTTGATTATTGACATGTTATATGTACAAGCCTGTCTCTCGACACATAAAACTAACTTTGATGTCACCGTGACGAGTTTTGGTTATATGGACGGGAAAGGAAAAGGGGAAAGAGAGAGAAAAACGTCTATCGAATTTTTGAATATATCATATATGAGATTATATAGATTTTGTGTTATTTAATTCGTTTGATGTGCTCTTTTTAATAGCATATCAAACATTTTTAGAGTGTTTAATACCATTATGATTTTAGTAAACTCGACCCTTGGTCTTTTCCTAATCTAAACCACCCACTTTATTTTTAGCGGTGTACATCTATTATCAGTTATTTGAAGGACAACATTGATTATATAAAGTCTCCACACGTAAAACTGCCATTGAGCCCAACTTCGTTTAGTGCTCGACCAAGTAAATTTCTTTTTTCAGTTCACATCAATTCTTATTATATTTTCATTGCTTTATTTATTCTTACATGTCTGGATAATATTATATTTACTTGGTAAGCATCACCAACCAAGTTTGGCACAAGGCCGTTTTTAAGTTGTATGCAATGGTCTTTTACTGGGGTTTGAACTCGCGTACTATAATTCCAGAGCCAGAGCTTTTACCAATGCTCAAATTTTAAGAGTCAATAGTCAAATAATAGACACTGCTTAACTAAACTTGTTCTCTCGGTTAAAAAGACGAGCTGATTTAGTAGGACATTTTACTCTTATATGTCTCTCGTCTCGATCTTTAAACATCCATGAGTGATGTTACCTCGCCTACAGAAATCGGACAAAAGAGGGTAGCTATAAGTAGTCACCTGTTCATTGAAAACTTAAACATAATACTTGTATTGAAAATAATTAAATCTTCCTTTAGTCTTTTATAATGTGTTATCGATTTGGTTAGTTATCAATGTCGAAAAAAATTTATTTAAAGAAGTCTTGAATATTATTCAACGGAGATTTAACTAGTTTTATTTCCATCTTGAATTTAACCCCTATTTCGGATTTAATACCAATATTGAATTTTGAACCATGTCAACAAATTTTACTAGCAATATTACATTCTACAAACTGAAGAATCAATTAAAAACTTCTAATTTTTTTGTCATCCAAAAAAGAAAAAAAGTAATGCCATAAGTGCATAAAGACAACTTGAGAAACACGTTTTAGCTCCATAACACTATGCACTGTACCAACCTTTGTAGAACATAATAGCTAATAAAGGAAAAGGATACTAACTGAGTTATAATCAAAAGTGGTCGCTGAAGTGTTAGTTGCTGTGCTTTCTAGTTACCTAAAAAGCCCAGGTAAATAGAGCATAAAAAATGGCCTTGTGTCTAACTTGGGTTAGTGCTGGACCAAGTGAATATGATATCTATTTAGTCGTTTTGAAAAATACCAAAATCGGGCAAATGTACTGCTTTTGGGCAAATGTAGTTACATATTGATTTATAGAGAAAATAATGACAGTATCCAAGCACTCTAAATAACACAGCGAAGTTATGTTTGCTATCAAATATCATTTAATCTTTTTAGAGCCTACGCCAAAACAGAGAAAAAGTTATGTTAGAAGAACGAGATTAAGGAGATAAGAAGTTTAAGATTTATCGGTGAGACCAGGTGCTGTAATTTGTGTTTAATAGAACGGACAATAATATTAGAAAATATTATATTTACTTGGTCAAGCACCAACTAAAGTTAGGCACAAGGCCATTTTACGCGCTCTATTCACCTATGCCTTCGGAATTTAATATTGCCCTTCACCTAGATGAGTTGCTCTCCCATGTAAACGAGCCCATATGACCAAGGCAGCTACAGGTGAATGTAATGGTTTTGACTGGGATTTAAACTCGCGTACTATGATTCCAGAGTCAAAGCTTTTACCAATTCTCCACCCTCGCGACGCTTGCAAGATTATCAGAACTGCAAATGTCTTCCTAGGCTACATTTGCTTTGAAAATGATTAATCAAAAAAATAAATAAACATCTTACAGACCACTGCACTCATGAGGACAGCAACAAAAAACTACCTTCCGGAATCAACACCAGGCGTTTGAAAGGCAATATTGTTTGTGCCGTTGTGCGAGGGTTAAAACGCAAGGAAAAATGGAATCATATATTCATTTACTGCAATGATGTAGAGCCTGCTGTCGCTCATAAGGAGCCTTGCTTTCACTCTGACTAGTAAAAAAAATAAGAAAGGTGTGCAAGCCCTCAGCAATTGGTGTGAGATCTCATACAAACTATGACTAAAAAGTGTTAAAATTTAACAAAATGAAAATTGTTCGCACCCATTAATATTTACATGTATTCTGTAAGATCAGAAAACCCAACAGAAAGACATATTGACTATTTGAATTACAACTGGCTCCCTTGTCAAGTTTAAATGGCTTTGTTGGTTTAGTGAGAATAATATAGCCTATTTTACTCTTCATGTGTGTCTCACTTGCCAGGGTTGATAAGCTGTGGGGATAAAACTACTGTCTCCACTCAGAGAGTACGAATGAAATACAAGATTTCAATACAAGATAATTCGCATAGTCTTATTTGATTATGAAGCGAGACTGCTTGACAAAATTAAAAACAAGTCTGAAATACGCATTTTTTTTCTTATATACATTTCGTAGTTAAGCATGATAAAAAAATCTTAAATAGTTTAAGAAGTAACTTTAACAAGTGTTTTTATTCTTAAAAGTTGTCCTCATCACTTTTTTCTGAAGTTTCATGTTGCAGTGAATTGTATTGAAAGGTGATCACAGTTATAGGAATGTGGTGTTACCTTTGGTATGTTAACACTGTTGAATTCCGGTAATCTTTAAAATTCGCACATTTAAAAATTAAAAAAAAAATCAAACACCAATATATCTGCCTCTTTGGATCCAAAGATTGAAGAAAACTACCAACATTCTGGAATTTTGTGATCCTAATGAGAATTGATGTCAACATCAACTACAAATTAGAAAAATCAAAATAAAAGAAACATTGGTTTATATCACCATTCAAAATAAATTAAAATGATGGCATTAAATGATTACCTCATCATGAATAATATTATACCATAACAGTTCGTTAAAATCATAAAAGCATATTGGTGTCTACAAGCAGAATGTTTTTCACACTACGCAATATTGTATTGTGAGCAATTCATATAGTGTGATTTCTTCCATCATGTTTTGTTTGCAATGTAAGACTGAATGTTTAAAATACACGATATCAGTCATATAAGGTTGGAATTGTTCTGTAAACTCTTATAAAAAAATGTAAATAATATATAAGTATTATTCATATTCGTACAAATATTGAATTGAACTAAAAAGTGTCTTAAACGATAATACGAATTCAGCCTGCAATCTCTAGATGAATGTAAAATTTTTATAAACCAAATTCTGAAATAATTACACAATGTAACAAGTAGACACATTAAGTATTTACAGAAGTGGAACCCAAACACAGCTCATATGCTGAAGAAATCTTTTATGGCTCCATTAATCATTCTAATAGTAGTTGAAGGTGCTGGCATGGATCTCTCTATATTTTAAGTTCTAGTATTCATCTAAAAATAACAATAATCAAGGGAAGCTGAATTAATAAAAAACTCAACAGATTTAAGAACAAGCCATTCGTAAATAATTTGACACAATTACGGCAATAATAAGATATGTTTGTTCGCTAATTAAATTTAACTTGATTAACAGGAGGTTTTTTTTATTTTAATATCAGGAGAAAATAAAGAAAAATTTTAATATGAAAAACTTTGAAATCGAAATGTTTATATTGGAAAAAAGTGTTGGGTAGGTAACAGTATGAAAACGAAAAAATGGAATTCAACGATAATTATGGCTCATGATTTTGTTTTTTTTAGAAACATTTGTGCCAAATTCTTATGTATTTGGAATTTTCCTGATCGTTGGTTGATGTGGTTCGATAAAGTGATCACTGAATACCCCGACGTAGAATACATCTTTACCCTAAAAAAGGCAACATGCCCCCTCCTCAACATAATGGAGCCTTCGACTATATATACATACATATACAAATATATATAGAAAGAGAGATAAGCAGAAAGACAGAAGGATTGATAGATGTATAATTCAAGTGTGATAATGATTTTCTAAATAATCATAACAATTAATTATTTTGGTAATTTTTTTGCATTACAAAAAACCTGTGAATCCAAGGAGCCTTGTGGCCACTAGGGGCCTTGTGCCCCCTACAATTGTAGGGCCTGCGGAGGCCTTAAACACTGGTTGACTGCCTTTAAATGGCTTTCATTCACTTTTTTATCTAAGAAAATTCAACAATGCAACTTCTGTCGAGGTAAATCGACAACGTTATTACTTCACTTGCTAGCTATCACACGATGCAGAGTTTTATTTCCTATTTGTTTATAAGTCTGAGGTATAAAGCATTTATTTCTTTACTGGATTTTTTCTATTTCGATTGATTCTTCTAGATTTTATCTTGTTTCATTTTCTTTAAAAGTAATTTCATTTGAAATATAGTTTTCTATCTGTTTTTGATCTCCCACATTATCAAATGCTTACCGATCAAAACTCGTTATTCAGACCAAACAAAAATATAGAGGTCACATGAAAAACAGTTTATTATTGATACATAGAAACTATAATATATATTATTCAGACTGCTCTGAAAGTTACTGTGCAGTAGAAAATAGTGTCATAATCCGACTGACCATGTGACTTGATATTTAAAAACATTATATATATACGTATATATATATATGTGCATGTATGTAGGTAAATAGATAAATAGATAGATAGATGATTTTTTATGGTCTTTAGTATTTGCTCTTAGTTTATCTTTTCCGAAATGGATTAATGTTGCGTGGCCTTAGTACTTCACGGTTGGTCGACGGATATACCAAATCACGGTTTTATTGTAACCAAATCTATAGTTTTTGGTTTAATGTTTAGTTAAATGAAGCGTTTGAAAGTCAACAAAATGACTTAACAAACAAATAAGCGCTATTTTGTGAGTCACATCCCAAACATGACTATCGATATTTTCATGATATTCATTGTTATTAAAGGCGGTGAGGTGGAGCAATGGTAAAAACAATGGAATTACGCGAGTTCAAATCGATTTTGTGCCAAAAGAACTAGAAATAAATTTACTATAAAAATGAATTAGAAATGAAATCAGTATAGGAGGCATTAGACATGAATTTTGTATAAAAAAGCAGTAACCTCCATCTGATATAATTGGCTTTCGCAAGGGATGAGCATTCGTAAAAGTTTGGACTCTGGAAATAGGCGAGTTCAAATCCCAGTCAAAAACTGTTGCATCTTTTTTTACCTGCCTCTAGCAGGTGTGGCTTTGATTTCAAAAGCCCAAAATAGGTCCTTCATGTTGGGGTTGAGCATGGGGCTAGCGACTCTTTCTCCTAAAAACATGTTTGATAGGAAAACAGCAAATACAAATTTGCTGCCCAACGCACCACTGGGTGTAAAGGTTGATGAATTGTTATTAAACTTTGTGGTCAGTTTTCTTCTATTGTGAGTGAGTGAGTGAGAGATTAGGAGAAAAAGAGACCGAGCGAGAGAGAGAGAAAGAGAGAGAGAGAGAGAGAGGGTGGGATAGAAAGAGATAGAAAGATAGAGAGGCATCGATGGATAGGTAGAGGGATAAACAAATAGAGAGAAAGGATGAGGGAGTGCATATGATTAGAGTGGAAGCTATTTAGAATAAGGGCCTCCCGCATTAACCCATTTACACACTTCTTCGTGTGTCTCTTCTGACCGACCCTGGAAGATCTGCACAAGTTTTTTTTCGGTAGTCCCTTCAGGTCATTTTCCGATACCTCTTTCAGCTATTCTGTTGACTGAAATCTGAATTGCCTGGGTCTCTTTTTTATTCATGGGAATAGGAAGAGGTCACACGGTGTGTGTGTGTGTGTGGGGGGCTATTTCCCCTGTCAGCCATCCAGGTGGTCACCAGTATTGACTTGTGGTACGTACAATAATTAATAAGAAAACGCCAGGAGAGATCTTTGATCAAAACTGTGTCAATTCTAATACCAACAGCTCCAGACATCATCATCACGCTAGCCCTGGGCACAACCCCTACCCTGGAAGAACTATTTTGGGCTTTTGTTACCAGTGTTGCCCTTCTCGTAGATGAGATACTCTCTAGAGTTAACGAGTCCAATCTTTCCGAGGCAGCTAAAGGTCGATAGAATGGTTTTGACAGGGATTTGTACTAGCGTAATACGATCCCATAGTCAGAGCTTTTACCAATGCTTCACTTTGCTGCCTTTATGGGTTATGGATGTAAGAAATTAGAAGAAAATATTAATGGACTTAGAACATGGAAAAACCACAGTTATTTAGGCAGTTGCCGTTAGGCTTCAACTAGAAACACTAGGGTAATACCTGTAGTACAGTATGTCAACTGTTGGACTTGTTATCTATAGTGCTTATCGTTTCAGATTATGGAAAAAAATAAGAATAAGGCTTGATAATTTGTATTTGATATTTTTGGATTCTTTTCCTCATTTTTTTCATTGTTACATTCACAATCATTGAGATGAGACTTGATAAATTGTAGATTTACTCTTGGATTGTTCTTATATTTATCATTGTTACGTTCAATGTCCTTGGGGTGAGGCTTGATAATTTGTATATCTACTTTTAGATTGTTGTCCTCATATTTATCATTGTCACCTTCACAATTCTTGAGATGAGGCTTGATAATTTGTATATCTACTTTTAGATTGTTGTCCTCATATTTATCATTATCATCTTCACAATTCTTGAGATGAGGCTTAATAATTTGTATATCTACTTTTAGATTGTTGTCCTCATATTTATCATTATCAACTTCACAATTCTTGAGATGAGGCTTCATAATTTGTATATCTACTTTTAGATTGTTGTCCTCATATTTATTATTGTCACCTTCACAATTCTTGAGATGAGGCTTGATAATTTGCAAGTTTATTTTTCGGACAGTTTTCATTATCTTTATCATTGTTACTTTTATTATCCTTGAAATAAGGGTTGATAATTTGTACAACTATTTTTGGACTGTTCTCCTCATCTTCATCATTATGACTTTTACAATCATTAAGATGAGACTTGATAATTTGTTCATTTATTTTTTGGGCTGTTGTCCTCATCTTTATCATAGTTATCTTCACTGAGAAGGCATCTGAATGTCAATTTGTTAAGAAGGTGTTTGATTACAATTTATTTCATGAGAAAGTCTGGATGCAAATTTGTAAGAAGTCTGGATGCCTATCATTTAACACTTCAGCCCCTAAGGGGCCTATATATAGGCCCTGAAAATATAAGACGAAAGAAGATACACAGATATTTTGGTTTTAACATGTCCCTCTAATATAACGCCTCTCAATGACTACTTGGTAATTTGGATAAGTCGGGGTTCAAAGGATTAAGATTATCTCTAAATGCATTGTTTAATAGGGGGTCTGAAAGCAAATTGCTTAAGAGTAACTGGAAGCGAATTCTGACGTGTATGAAACTGAAAAACATAGACTTAATAATCTAAAGCAATTGGTTATTGGATTTTAGATAACATCTAGGATCAAGATGTTTATCTCATCTTTGAATATGTTTATGTTTTTTATTGACTGACCTTTAATACAACGAGACAAAAGGAAGGAATCTGGCGCCAATAAGGCTGCTAATCTAAAAGTCTGATTCTTTTTTAGAAGAAGAAGAAGAAATGGTTAGCAAGAACAAATAGAAAATAAAAGAGAAACAAATACGAAAAAAAAACACAGAAAAAAACAAAACAATTCAATCTGAGAAAGACGAAGAAGAATATAAAGAAGAAAGATATGTTTGTTTTGTGTTTAACGGCATATTAACCATTTTTGTTATAATGAAAATACAATCAATAAGACAATTTTATCAATAACACAAGTTGCACTATTTAATCCATAGCTGGAGGGAAGATGAGGATTCATACCTTTTTTTCCAAGGGCATTCGTCGATATATCAACGGATGACTTGGATTTGAATTCGTGTACTACGATTCCAAAGTCCAAAAACCTATCCACTCGGTCATGTCGACACGCTTTTAAAGAAAAGAACACTATATAACACCCCAACAGTTCTAGTATTAGGCCGCGTTGTCACCGAAAGAAAGAAAAAAATCACTTTTAAAAGCATGTAAAACGTAGTTAAAAAAAAGAAATTGTATAAAATCATAAGAATATTTCTAAGTGAAATTTCGTTGCACTGATTAATTTGTTAATTCGAACTTGATCCACAAAATTGATGCTGAAAAATTGACTAGTTTTGTCTCAAATTCTGAACAATGACAATTTGTCTTTTTATTCACTTGGACAATATTCACTGCAATCAATGATAATTTTTTTAAAGAATGTCTTATTAATGTTATTATCACAAATGTGCAACATCTGCTCTTGGGAGAAAATAGCATGACGTTCAGAAGAATATTGCATTCGTATGATTATTACCGTTCCTTTACCTAAAGTGTGGGCTTAAGAATGAAAATTTAGAGTGATATTGACCTTTGGTTCCTAAGTCCATATGATTTAAAATAAAATTGAAAATTAATACTTCTCTAAATTGTATTAGATTGATTACTTGATTTTTTTTGTTTCTTTTTTTTTTAATTAACCCTACGAATAGTTGTTTAGTTGGAGCGCTTTCATTAAAATATCACGATATAAGATCACTTTTCCTCGCGCAGCCAGAATAAATGAAAAAAAAAACAAACGAATACAAATGTTCATCATTTAAAACTAGAGAAATACCGTTACGTGTCGAGTTTTCGTTTTGAAATAGAGCCAAGTATTAATCGCAGGTGATTGTTCCGATACGTCAAGTATCTTGGCTAAATGCTAAGTGTAGCAACCACATTTTCCAAGGCTGATAAGAAGCCGTAGGAAATATTGAACCAAGACGGCAGTCGAATTGAACAAAGTGCTCAGATAAGTGGCCAATGGTCGTACATTATTGATGTTCGGGATTGGGGTCGGGGGTCAGAGAGACTAGCGTTTTATTCTAGGGCGTTGCAAAGGACGTTACTTGATTTTGGTCTGAGTGACCCTAAAAGCGTGTTTTTTTTTATGGTTTTTCAGGGGCCATTTTATGTCACTGTTCTTTATCTCCCCTAGTTCTCCCTTAACTAAAGCCAAAACTAACTTTATTTACTTGTGCCAATATTAGATGCTTTTTTTTATCGAGTTAGTTGTTAATAGATCGGAAAATGCGTAGAAGGAGCTTTTAGTGCATGGTACTTTAATAAATGCCAATAAAATTTTGTGATAAAAAATACCTGGCGTTGTTAAGCGGTTAAAATTAGTATGAAAACACGTGAGTTCAAATCCAGTCGTCTCGTTGCACTCAATTTGAGACAAATACTCCTCGACAAAAAATCCTATTACCTGCTATGCATTAAGCAGCAAAACTGGTTTTATTCTAACAACCATCGATAATAAAAGAAAGTTTATCAAAAATCATTATTCCTTGTTTCTTGTTTCATAATTTTTCACTGCAAAAATTTAGTTAATGATAAGTTTTTAAAAAAATAAAAAAAATTATTCCAGAATTTCGACAAAATGTTTTAGTAAATAACATTGTTTATCAAAAAAAAAAAAAATAATAATCGAAGACAATCAACCATCTTCAGAAATAAAAACCAAAAAATAAAAACCAAAAATAAACCTGAAAGAACAAAAATCAAACATAAACAAGCAAAAACTGTAAAACAAGTGAACTAAGTAGAGCAATTAAAACAGTTTTCAGCATTGAATGAGCTAATGAGAGTCGATATGCTCGTTAAATAACAAAATCTAAACAAGCAAAAACTGTAAATCAAGTAAACTAGATAGAGCGAATTAAAACAGTTTTCAGCATTGAGTGACCTAATGAGAGTCGATGTGCTGGTTAAATAAATAAATCAATCATTAAATCAATCAACCAAATTCGACACTCAATTAAAAGTTGAATCCACAGACAGACAGATAATCCCTTTCTTATCTGGCTGTCTCTTTTTTTCTGTCTTCATCTCTTTATCTCTCTCTATTTGCCATCTCCTCGTTGTTTTTTTTTGTCTCTCTATCTAAATGTCTGTACATCTTTCTCAACATAATTTTGTCAATTCAACTCTGATTTCATCGACTTATTCTTTATCTTTCTTTTTACTTGTGTTTCTGCTTATTAAAGAGTTCGCGTTTCAAACTTTTACAATCTTTTTCGTCTTTCTTTTTAGCCGGTATCTATCTATCTATCTATCTTTCTATCTATCTATCTATCTATCTATCTATCTATCTATCTATCCATCTATCTATCTATCTATCTATCTATCTATCT
>JAUZSX010134494.1:1236-17461 GCA_034780655.1 Idiosepius hallami
ACCCCCCCCCCCCCCTTAAAAAAAAATTTGCAAACAAAACGAAAAAAAAAAAAACTACCAAAAAAAAAACCTGGCTATACTTATTTTACTTTGCACATTTTGAAAAGTTTTTGATTCCATTTGCCAGGGTTTCGTTTGTTCCAGGAATTTTCTAAAAAGCCAAAATAAACAAACTCTGCCAACACCCCCCCGCCCCACCTGACATCTCCTTTGATTTGTCCATCTTTTTTCTCTAAGGTTGTCTCTTTTTTCAGAATTCTTCTACACATAATCAAATATATCAAAGTTTCTTCATCTCTGATTGGGCTGACACTTTAGCCTGGCTTTAGTAACTTTTTTACTAGTCATTAAGAAACATAGGACGAAATAATTCTGCTTCAAATACTAGAAATTAGTGGGTTTCTTTTTTTTTTATTTTTTAAATTTAAATTAATCTTTTTTTTTTTTTTTTTTTTAAATAAAAGATAAAGTTAACCTAAAATCATGATCAGCATAGTTTTCTCTCTCTCATTTATTTTTAGTTATCTAAATAATGTGTTTGAAGTTTTCATTTGAATATCTGCACTACCATAACCACCATTTCCCCCGGCTGCTACTTTGAAGGCAACTTCATTCTTACATTACTTATCATGGGGGATGGCTGGCCACTGTGTCAGATTCATGTAACAAAAAAAAAGAAACATATATATATACATATATATATATATTATTGCTTTTTGTTCTATTAAAAAAAATATACCCAATTTTTTAAATTCCTATTTATTTTACTTTTTTTTTTTTAAAAAGGAAAAAAGAAAAAAAAATTATTTTATTATTTGAGAAAAAAAAATGGCAAAACTCCCCATTGAACACCAGCTTTATACATCTTATGTGCTTTAAATATCTTAATGCAGTAAGATTTTTTTTGTTTCTTTTTATGAGTATATCATATTTACTTGGTGAGCACCAACCCTAGTTTGGCTCAAGGCCATTTTTACGTGCTCTTACTCGGGGTTTTTACATTCGGTGTTACCCTTAACCTAGATGAGCTGCTCTCCCGAGTTACCGAGCCCCATCTGCCCGAGGCAGCTAGAGGTGAATGTATTGGTTTTTGACCGGGATTTGAACTCAGCGCCCGAGCTTTTATCAATGCTCCACTGTTGCTGCCCTCTTTTTATGAGTATATGTTCTAAATATAATTGGATTGTGAAAGAAAGGGGTGGGCAAAAGAAAAAAATGAGGGAAGGTTATTTTTATTTATTTTACTTTTTCCTACCCTGCCCAGGCAAAAAAAAAAAAAAAAGATTAAGAATGTTAGTAATCTGTCTTAAAAAAAAAAAAAAAAAATTAATCCTTATATTTTACTTTTTATTCCTGGCACTTTTAATTTCTTTTCCCTTTCATCAATTTCTGATATTTTTCATCCTCAAATAATCATTAATCAGACAAAGTCTAATTTGTTATAATTTGTCCCCAAACTAATGATTTCATAAGTTTTTTTTTTTTTATTCATTGTTTATAAAGAAAGATTAAAAAAAGAAAAACCTATTCTGTTCTGCCATTTGTTATCTACAGAGCAATTAGAGAATAGATTTACTCCTTTGAATCCTAACTTAGCAAAATGACCAACTATTCACTTTTAGAGAACCAAGTTATGGCCAAGACATTGACGTGTCTTCTTTTGCCTTAGGTTGCTAGGGCCAATATATCGGCTCTTTAGGGTCAATATGACATGGATGACAAAAACTTCCTCTGAACTGACACACCACTTCCTTCTTACCCTATTGCCAATTTGTAGTTGATGAGAGAGCCAATATAAAAGCTATCCTAGTTTCAACACCTGTTAATTATTGGTTTTTAAAGTAGTAGATAAAGCCTGTGAATTACTTATCTTCCTCTAATTGGGTGTGGACGTCCTCCTGTTAAAAAATCTATTTTGAAGATCTACTTTCCTTGATTTTCTACCAAAATGATTTCACTCCTTCAGAAGTTATCTTTAAAAATTCACATTGCCAAAATGTAAAGCTCTCTTGATCTAAAGAAAATACTGGAATTAGATTTACATCTATTTTGAATATCACTTTGTAGGCATGTCAAAATTTCTCCTCTACCCACAGCTTTTCATATCAACTTGATAGACATATCTATTTATTATCTTTCTCGCTCATATATATATATATATATATATTTTTTTTTTTTTTCATATACTCACAGGAATAACAATATGGTAAAATCATAAAATTGAAATCTTTCAACATTGCAGTCAAGTCATTGAATTTTGATTTGTAATATTAATATTTGAATTTTAATCGGTTCATTAAATTTAATGCAATTGGCAAAAGTATGTATTGTCTCTTTTTTCCCTAGCTATAGGTTAAATGAATACAAAACATTTTTCTTGTAATTTTCATTTACAAAACAAAAATTTGTTATAGTTTGGTATTGCTCTTTATTTGCACCCTTTGGTGTCAATATATAGAAATGCCCCTTTTGTTTTCAATTTGTTTTGTGATTTTGTAATTCCAAAATATTTCTACATATCACCACCCAAGGAGGGCTTATATAGATTACTACCAATAGTTCTGCCATTAAACAACCCTAAAGTTATAAATTTTGTTAAGCTACTGTATTATTATTATTAAATATTTATTATTACTACTAGTATTATTTGTTCATTGAATCTGATGATACCCTGCAAAATTTGATTCCCTTTTGCAGTGTTTTATGTGCGTAATAATGCTTTTTTTTAAATGGATTTATTTTTAGCTAAATCATCATTCCAATGAAAATAAATATTTTAGATTGAGTATAATGAGATCCTCGATTGTAGTTCGTTGAAGATAAATGTTTTTTAGGGTTTTTGGAATTTTGAATGTTAACGGATAATTAGTGGTCATGGGGGTACAAATCTTACGACCGGCCATGGTAGCAAAAACTGTTGTTACACTACTGAGTGAACCACTGCTGTATAATGACTGAAAAGAGTCATTATACAGCAGTAAGGGCTATATTATAAAAATAGATTCCTTCTGTAAAAAATATTAGAATGATTAACAATTTTTCACAAGTCAGTAATAAATTTATGTTAACTAATAATCCTGGCCACTTCAAACTTACATTATTTAGTTAAAAAAGAAAAATTATTATTAATCCTTATATTCTTTAAATATTTATCTCACCAGATTTGTAATATCAATAAATTTTTTTTTCCTCAATTTATTAAAACTACTCTAAAATAGATGTAATTGTAGGCTTTTATTATCCAAAGTTTTTGGAGGTTCAGTATACATCTTAGTGATGCATGTTGGTGTGACGGCCATCATTCCCTATCAACATCTTAATGTGCTCGTGGTGAGCCAGGTTGATTATTCTGGTGCATTTTAGGAGTCTGCTCTGCTCTGCGTTGGTTATTTGTCATATCTTGTGCATCTGTAAATTCACAAAGCCTCACCTGGTCTTTTATCTTTTCTTTTTTTATTCATCATTATTATATTGATAACTATTTTTTATTGCAGTTGCTTGAGTGCTGTTTAGGATATTATTATAAATTACCCCCTAGGTGAGAACTGGGAGTTCACGAATAACAGGAAAACTGATCTAAGCCTGAATTAGTGAAGAGAGGACTTCCTGCTCAACATCATCATCAAGGTCAGTTGAGATTATAAGCAAAATAAATACAAAAAATTAGAGCAGTTTTCTTGGTAAAAAAAAAATTCTTGGAACCAAACACTCAGTTCAAAATAAGCATAATTGGTGGGGGGGATAGATAGGCAGTCGGTTTTCTGAATTGATTGTATCAAGCGTGTTCGAATGCCATTTGTTTTGTCTCTAATACCTTTAGGAATAAGTACGAATCCCCACATTTTCTCTGGCTTTGGGTTTAATTAAAAAAACTATTATCAAAAATAATTGTTCTCAACATTAAAATTACCTTAAAAAGGTTGATATGCTGTTAAAAAACAGACCCATACCCCAATTATCTCCTTGTTGGCATGTGTGTGAGGGATACACCATCTGATGGGAACCTTTTGTTCAATTCAGCTTTTAACTTCCATTTTGTTCCCACACTTTTTATGGCCCTTGAAAAGAATGAAAGTTTGTTTTTTTTTTGTCGCTAAACTTGTTGGACAAGAAAATCTATTTCTTACTGACACATTAACTGCCATTGATCAGATCTGAAAAAAAAATCTGCTGAAGTACAGTTATTTGGTCTTTAGGTATTTTTACATTGATTTTTGATATTCAACAATTACAGCTAATGATGCAATGAGCAGCAAATTTGTATTTGCTGTTTTCGTATCATACTTGTTTTATGAGTAAGAGTCGCTAGCTTAATGCTCAACCCCTAAACTGGAGGACCTTTTTAAATCAGTGTTGCCCTTTACCTAGATGACCTACTCTCCCAGGTTAAGGAGCCCCCCATCTGCCCGAGGTTTTGACTGGAATTTGAACTTGTGTAATACCATTCCATAGTCTGAGCTTTTTTAATGCTCCACCTCGCCGCCCAGTTTTTGATATGAAAAGACTTGAAAACAAAATAACTCAGCTTGAACAGATTGTAATTTTTAGAAGACAACAGATCTCATCTATGTCACTCCCTTGATCCACAGGGTGTCCAAAAAGTCATTGAAGAATTAATGAATTACCCTATTTGTAGTTTTGGTTGTTAACAAATCCATTCAAATGAAAATGGGTTTCATCTGACATCAGAAATTTTGGTCATTTGGGACGAGTTTCTTTACTTAAACTGCTTATTGATCCCTTTAGGCCTCAAGTGACTTTTTGTATTTTGTCAATAAGAAATAGGCTTTATGTCACATTTAAAAATGCCAATTTGCATGAAAATGTAAAAAAAAAAAAAAATTTGTTTCCGGTTTCATTTAACATTATTTGTATTTGAAATCAGATGTGGATTATAATCTGATAAATAACCACATATAACTAGATATTAGTGAAACTTGCAAAAAAAAGTATTAGTCAACATAGACAGTACCATTTGGATTCCAACTGCCTATCCACCCTCCACCCCAAAAAAAGAAAAAAATAAACCCGAAAAAGAAAATTAAAATTTTATTTTCGTTTCTTTTGGAATTTCCTTCCAACTTCATTTGGATTTCTTTTGTTCCAAGGCTTTAGGTCTCCACTTTTGATGCCAAGTTGAGCCGCTCGACTCGTCAAATCATGAATCTTAAAAGGGGAAGAACGAGCAACGTAATTGTCATCAAAAATGCACATTCGTTGCAATGATTTTTTGGTTGGTCTTTGTTGTGGAACTCTTTGGTCTTCAACAAGAATTGGATTATTTGAATGTTTTCCACCTTTTGGGGCCGGTAAAGCAAACTATCAAAAGAAAAAAAAAGCCTGTAGAATTAAATGATTCCTCAATCATTAATGGATTAGCATTTTTTGAGTGTGGGGGAGGGGTTGATTTAGATTCAAGTACGGAAAAAAAACAAAAAACTATACAAATCAGAGCTCTAGGGACAAAGTTACCTTTAGTTGACCTTTCATAACTAAATATTTTCATTTACTAGCCAAATAAAAAAAAAGTTACTAGCCAAACGATGAAATGTTATGAATAAAACAATAATTCAAAACTTAGTTACTGTTTAAGAAGATATAATCAATTTCACTTTAAACCACTTTTTCTTCTGCATAAAAATTTGTTGAGACTTGTTAAAAAAAAAAAGGACTCAATTCTATTATTTTCTATTCTATTAAATATTTTTTTGTTTACATAATTTGACTTTGCACGATTAATTCAAAATAATAATTGAAAAGATATTTTTCACTCATTATTTGGAAGATTATGGGTGGAAAAAAATGTATATTAAATTGAGAAATCAAGGAAAGAAAATTGGGGAAAAGAAAAATCCTTGTTTAGTTCTGTTTACCTTTGTTCCTCGATGATTCAAAATTCTTTGTGAAGAAAAATTGTATTGAACACTGCCATCTTCTTTGACAGACATTGAGATTTTTCGTAAGGTTTTATTTCCACAGTTTGGACAGAACAATTTTGTCATCACAGTACAAATTCTGGGGAAAAAAAACAAAAAAATCAGTTTTAAATTTTATTTTAAGCATAAATCCATGCACAAGTTAAAGATAGCATTGAAATGTCTTAATCAGCCTCCTACACTCATTGAAAGATTGCTAGTAGAAACATTAAAAAAAAAAGTAATGCTAGTCAAACTTTAAAAAAGGTCTACCTCCCTCTACATTTAGCGTGGAAAACTATATAGGCAAAAATAAAATAAAATAAAAATGCCAATACTCCCCCGAACATACTATTCTTTCCTCAAGCAGAGGTTGTACAATAATGAGAATTTAATAGCAACAATCCAATCTTTGATAAAACTTTCATTGATGGAAGTAAATAATGTTATGGTTGTTAAAAAGGCAGATTGTAAATGGTTGAATTTGGGTACAAAGCTAGCTGAAATTTCTGCATTCAATTTGGAGATTAAGGTTATAACAAATAAATTCGGTTTAAGTATGACACTTGATCTGAAAATACTTTATTATCTTTTATCAATTTATAGGTTTTGTACGACAAAAAACTAGGAAATTAATGCAACTTAATAAATAAAAAAAAAAGGGCCACCACTTTTAAAGGGCATTAAAAGTGATTTTTTTTTTCTGATGACAACAGAATTCAAAATATTCAACTCATTTGATAAAGAAATTCTTTAAACATCTAATTTTAAATCTTTTGAAATGGCCAAAAGCAGTGGTTCCCAAAACTGTGTAAAGACTTTGAAGGAATTAATAAAAGACTAGCGCCAACCTCATCCATCTCATTGCTTATAGCTAAACAATAAAAGGGAAAAAATATAAATTTAAGGCAGCGAGGTGGGGCCCCTCATTAAAGCTTGGATTATTGAATCTTATTATGAGAGTTCAAATCCCACTCAAGACCATTGCATCTACCTTTACCTACTTCGGACAGATGGGGCTCATTAACTCGGTAGAGTATCTTATCTAGGTGAAGGGCAACACTGATTTCAAAAGCCTAAAAGTCCTCCTCCAGTTTGAGCTAGCAACTCTTGCATAAAACAAGTATGCTACAGAAATAGCAAAAAAATTTGCTGCCCAACACACCACTTGGTGTAACAGTTGTTGGAATATAAATTTGGTTGGTTGCATTTTAAAGCATAACCATTTTAGGTCATATATAGAGACGTATTGGAAACTGTGTTTGATTTTTGAAAGGATTTCTAAAAAATTAGGTATTTTCTTTTAAGATGCACCTTTTATTCTCGATGATGGTTTTGTACCATTGTTTTAAAATAAATTGCCTGTTTATTCAGCTTATATGGCATATCAACCTGTTTTGGTCATTTAATGCCTAAAAAAAAAAAAAAAAATTTTTGAAACGTTCTTTTTGACAACGCAGTTTTTTTTTAATAACACAATGTGCACTATTTAACTCATAGCTGGAGGGAATGTGAGGATCCATACTTTTCCCAAGAGTTCAAATATGAACAAAAACAAAATGACTAGGATTTAAACTTGCATTTGATGATTTCAAAGTCTGACTGTCCATCCACTGTCCCAAGTGGACCCCTAAAAAAAAAAAATTCTAGCAAAAGAAAAAGTTCTCATAATCATTAAATCTTACTTTAAGCAAGCTGAACACCAAAGAACATAATTCCTGGCTTGTTTGATGAGCATTCCCCCAACAGAAACAACATTTAATCCCATTTGGATCAGGACATTCTGTGAAAAAATAAAGGAAACAAAAATTAAGATCAACATAAATAAATAAAATTTATCTATCGATTACAAAAAATATGACTGCACTGATAAAATATTTTCAATGTACAAAAAACATTGAAAATTGAAAACATCTACAAGTTATTTTCATTTTTAATAGGGAAGGTGCTAATTTTTAGAAAAAGGTTTACCAATGTTACAAGTGATCTTGTGTTGGTGTGTGTCTGAGGAACGGTCTCTACAAAAACTACTTGGACAGTTTTTGGTCAAGAGTTATGCAATTTGATATATTGACTGATAAAATGGGAAGCGAAATTGGAGCATTGGTAAAACCTCGGGTTCTGGAATCTTAGTACGTGAGTTTAAATTACAGTCAAAACCATTGCCTTCATCTTAAGTAAAAAAAAAAAAAAAAATGGCCGTGTGCCAAACTTGGTTGGTGCCGCTGCTCACCAAGTAAATATAATGTTAACCGATAAAATGATTTATACCGATGGATGGCACTGGATTATTTAGGATTAGTTTCCCAAAGTTATTTCCCTTTAATCTAAAATTACAAAACAAAGTTTGCAGCTTGACATATGAACAAGAACTTAAATGCAGAAAAATATCTTTTTAAGAGAAAAATTTTAATTTAGGCGGTGGATAGGCAGTTAGATTTCAAAATTGTAACACGCAAGTTCAAATCCCAGTCGTTCCACTTACATTCATATTTAGACTAATACTTATTTCTAAAAAAAAATCATAATTTTTTAAAAGATTTTAAACTGTATTGAATTAAATCAAATAAGACAACAAAAAATTTTTAAACTTTGTTTAATCAAGACTCATTCTAAAAAAAACTTTTCATAAAGTTCTGTTAAATAAATTTATTTCAATATTTTTATATTACTGATGTCTGTTTTCGTTTACTTTATTTAATCAAGTCAAATTTCTCATGACAAAATATCAAAATAAACGAAGTGATTTGTCATGGTGTTAAGTGTCCCTGATAGATTTATGCGCCCTATATGAGAGATAACTGACTGAAACTAAAAAAACGCTGATTGTTGTTAAATTAAAAAACAAAAAATATATATATAAGTGGGCAAAAAAAAAAGTTTATCAAAAAATGATTGTTCTTGACTTTAAAGGACCTAAAAAAGTTGATAATTTAAAATAAAAAAAATGGTTTCCGTACCTGCATCGCAAAATCTGTTGTTAGGCATCCGACAGTTAGAAAAGTGATTTCTTTCTCTTCATTTTGATCTTTTTTTATCAACTTTATATTATCAGGAGTTATCCAACCCTCATCATCCTCCTCCTCTTCCTCCATGTCACAATTATTGTCCTCCTGTTGCTCTTCTATCTCTTCATCTTCAACTAATTCTTTAGGGAGAAAGTCTCCTTCCTGCAAAATACCAAATGACGACTCTTTTTCTTCACCACAGCCATTCTTGTTGTTGTGATTGACATTAGAAAGAGCTTCGACAGAATCTTCAACAAGATTTAACCCATCTGAACTTAACAAACTGGAATCAATATCAGCAACATCAGAGTCTTCTTTAGCATTTTCTCCAGTGGAGTCGCTTAATGGGGATTTCTGAATTACACAATAAAAAATACATTTTAAATATTTTAAGGATTTTTTGTCAGAATCATTGAGATATGAATAAGTTTATTTTTTTAAACTATTGTCATCAACTTGATTTTATGTTTACGAATGGCGTTTTTTGTGGTCAAACCTTTTTGACATAATTAGAAGCCATCGCTCAAACTGAAATTTTTTTCATCTATGGGGTGTGTTTGCAAATTGTTTTGATCATGTTTATTCAA
This sequence comes from Idiosepius hallami, assembly GCA_034780655.1. Classification (NCBI taxonomy): domain Eukaryota; kingdom Metazoa; phylum Mollusca; class Cephalopoda; family Idiosepiidae; genus Idiosepius; species Idiosepius hallami. The sequence goes on from JAUZSX010134494.1 coordinate 10,747, forward strand.
TTCCCATAGGTCAACTGCTTTCCTTTCTGTAAGCATTAACTTCTTCAGACCCTAAGAGGCCGATATATATTGGCCCTGAAAACATAAGGCAAAAGAAGACACACCAATATATTAGCTTTAATATGTTTATCTAATATAACGACTTTGAGTGATTACTTGGTAATTTTGATAAGTCGGGGTTCAAAGGAGCAAGTGAAAGTATCTTTGAACTAATATCCATGAGACGTGCCAGGTAGACATTTATCCAGAGATTACAAGTTCAATCCTAAATGCAGGTGGAAAATTAGGTTGTCCTTAAAGTTTGCAAACACTTGCAAAACAATTAAAAATTACAAAACAAAAATTGAATTTTTAATTGTTTTTTTGCAGGTCTAGGATAAGTTGAAGCCAAAGTATCTGGCGCTGATCAACTGAAAGCAGACTCTGATACAAGACAATGCAAAGGCATACCGACTGTCAGGAAGAAGACCAAAGACAAGTTTGAAGAGCTCAACGGCATTGAGCTCTTCGAACTTGTATTTGGTCTTCTTCCTGGCAGTCGGTGTGCAAATCCTGTGAATAGTTAAAATAATTTGAATAATCAAAACCAATTTCATAAAAAAAAAAAAAAAAATAAACAAAATTTTTTTTTAATCTTTAGAACAAAATTTAAAAAAATTACTTTTCAGAAAAGTTGCCTTGAATTTTATTTAACTCAAAAGTAAATTTTAAAAAAATGATCATCAAGATGGGAATATTCATAATTAAATAAATTTTATTTCAAAAATTTTTAATCAAAAATATCTACTGAGTAAAAACAAAAAAAATTAATGGCTTTTTTGCTATTATTATTATTATTATTTGTTTTAATTTCAATTAGAAATAGTTTTGTGTTGCTTACCTTTTTTGAACTGGTATAAAACCCAGCAATTTCTGAAGCTTTTTCTCTTGAATATCTTGAACTAACCCAACACGCCTAGGAATAGAAATCAACAAAAAAGATGGAAAGAAAGCAAAACAATTATTTTTGTGGAAAAAAAACAATTAAATGATTTACATTTTCTTTTCTTAATTCTTGTGAAATTTAAAATGAGATTTTTGCCAATTTTATCATAATTTTCAGAAATAAGGAATTAAAAATAAATTCGATATAATAGTAAAAACAATTTTTTTTAAATAAGTGAAAAAAAAAAAACAACTGTTTATTTACCTCCCTTGGATTTTATCATCACATGAAATAAAAGAATTCAAATCATTTTTCTGTCGTTTAATCTAAAATATCATAAAAACTATTTTGCAAATAAAAATCGAATTTGAAATGACTCATTTTGTATCTAGAGTCAAATAATAGAACAGAACTAGAAGTATTGGGGAAGGGGACTTGCCAAATTTTCTTTTTTCAAAAACGCTTCATGTTTGAAAATGATTTTTCTTAATTTCCAAAAACACTTTTGTTATTTATTTTTAATTCGAAAACGGTTCTTTGTATCTTCTCAGTGTTTAAAAAAAAAAATTTTAAGCAAGAATCACCACTTCTAAAATGCTGAAATGATTTATACGGTCAAGTTGCATTGAAGATACCGGTTCTCATCAGATCACCGAGGTTAAGCAACGTTTAGCCTGGCCAGTAGTAAAATGGGTGACCATTTATGAATACCAATGTTCACAGTTCAATTTCCTATTTTCTTCTGGAAATATAGCACCTACTTAATCTAGCTATGCAGATGTGCTTAAATACAAAACAGGCAGTAGAACCCGTTCAAATGCGAGGATTAGTTTTAATAGTATATTATATTAAAACATATTTTTTTTGTATCAACTTTATGAATGGATTGTAGAGTTAATCTTTGTTTTCATTGGTTGACTTCCTCAGTTGTGCATAGAACCAAAACACAGCCATTTTTTGTGCTTTTCTGCTGGATTGCCCTATACACCCTGCTTTTATATGAATTCCAAATTTCTGACCCTCTAGGGGACATCAAAGACCAGGTAATCAAGTCAGCTCTCTGTCAATCTAAAGAGAGACTGGCTTTAACTAGCCATAAATGTATACAAGCCAATACAATTACAGTTGAGCCAAAGTTTGGGAAGCGTTTATATTGAGTTCTAAGGTAGAGCTAATTTGGATTCGCAGGGGAGACAAATTGGCTGTGGGTTAGAAGAGGAACCTACCAAGTTAGCTTTCCGTTGAAAATAATGAGGATTAAATAAGAATATTTTTCCAGTAAAATTATATTATTATATTTACGTGGTGAGCACCAACCCAATTTTGGCACAAGGCCATTTTTATGTGCTCTTACCTGGGCTTTTTACATTAAGTGTTATGATATATTTACTTGGTGAGCACCAACTCAAGTTTAGCACAAAGCTATTTACACTTGCTCTTACCCAGGCTTTTTGTATACGGTGTTACCCTTTATCTAGATGGGATGTCCTCCAGAGTTAATTATCTCCATCTGCCCAAAGCATCTAAAGGTAAAAGGCAATGGCTTTGACTGGGATTTGAACTTGCGTACTATGATTCCAGAGCCTAAGCTTTTACTAATGCTCCAACTTTGCTGCCAAGTATTTAAAAAAAAAAAAAATAAGGAGAGAGAAAAAAAGATGAAAAAAAATAAAAGCCAAAATAAATACCGTTTTTAATGGTTCTTTTCTGATTTGGGATTCTCCGACTTTTTCAACTTGAAGCTGGTAAGTCAATGCCAAGAGACGTAAATCAACAGCAGAAAGACTTCGGTAATCACCAGTCTTCTTGGAAAATTCAGTTACTAAAAAGAGAAAAGTAAATAATGATCATAAATGACAATGTTAGGAAATAATAAAATAATGAAGAAGAGAAGAAAAAGAAAAAAGAACAGAAGGAGGAGGAGGAGGGCTTGTAGATACTGAATGCAACGTGTCCAGATATATAGGAGTGCCAGAGGAGACTTATTGTCACTCTATATACAGGAATTACCTCAAGGTGTTGTCAGTTTAACACACATCTTAATGTCTTAATCTCTGAATAGCCCACATCGATCCTCATTCCAGGAAGTGACGTCATGGACTCGTTAACTAATTCACTATGGAGGCGTCTCCAACAATCATTGTAATCAATTGAATAGAAAACTTTTATAAATTTTATGTTACATTGATCGCCAAACTCAAAGGAATTGAGGACCCTGATCACAATTTGGTGAATAAAACATCTGTTACATGAAATAATTATATTTGCTGAATTTTTATATCAAACAAGTTTATTGAGAATAATGAATTATTTAGAATGGGGACAATTTATTTCTATGGGAATAATGTTCATGATAATTATTATCATTATTCAACATGTAGTGGTATTTTGCAAGATTTTAGATAATTTGAGTAGAAAGTTCATTCCATTATGAATATCTTCATATTAAAGTAAAAAAAAATTTTTTTTTTTTTTAATTTTTTTTCTTTTAGAAATTCGTTAAAATTTCAACAAAATTCCAATATTATTAAACTAAACAAGGTATTGATTGATGGTAGGAAAAATTCTTTAGTTCATTCCATATTAAATTTGATTAATTTTCTGAAGCATCATGAAATTGTTTTATTGCATAAGAGTTAAAAAAAAAAAAAAGAAAAGAAAAGGTTGACTCAATTCTCAGTAAAGATTTGATATTGAAAGCTTTCAACTGACCTCTTTACTATTTTTACAGGATAGGGAATTGTTTTCAAGTTTTAGCCAAAATATTATGCTTAACAAGATAAAAACAAAATGTCTAAATAAAACTAATTTTCAAGTTGCATCTCAAAAATTAACAGATTTAAAAAATGTGTCAATAACAACGATAATAAAAATTAAATATAATATATTAATTATGCCTCATTTCAGAAATTCACACAAATAAACATTGTGTATACAACAATTAAAATGAGAACAATAGTCTAAATGGTTGATAGAATCAAATTTTACCCAAAAATGTCCAACAAAATGTTATGTAAATAAAAAGTGGGAATTAAAATCCAAAAAAACAGATTTTTGAAGAAGAAAAATTAGCAAAAAACTTAATGCAAACTTTTTTTAAAAATTTTAGTCCAATGAACGAGTGGGACTTAAAGTAAACAAAATAGGAAAAAAACAAAAACAAAAAAAACCCCAAAAGAATAAGAAAAATGAGGAATAATTAATTATTTATAAATAAGTGAAATATAAGAGAATAATAATAATAATAATAATAGATAAAAAAATGTAAAATAAAGACAAAAATATAGTTTTTTGGTATGATTACAAATTTTATGATTATATTTAGATAGATATATAGATATATATACACACATATATGTACACACACCTACACACATAGAGGCAAATGTTCATGTGTGATTGTTAAAAGATTTAAAAATTTCTCTTTTCAAATAAATATGTAAAGTGTTGTTATGGTGTGTTTGTGTGGATATTTGTTAATTGCTGATAATAAATTTTGATGAAGCTTTGTAAATTGAAATTTCAGATAAAAAATGAAAGAAAATAAAAAATTTTTTTTTTTTTTTTTTTTTAAGAACCCCCTCCCCATTTCTCTATCCATTGAGTAGAAGTTAAATTTGTTAGCAGAAAGGTCAAAGGAAAAGGTTGACCTTGAATTTGCCATTGGCTGTTTGACCTATTGAACTATTTCGGGAATTTTCTTTCTATATTCGCCAATAACTGATGCAAATAATTTCTAGAAAATATTTGACACTTGAAAAACAAATTGTTTAACCAGAATACAAACAAGCAAAGAATTTCAAAATCAAATACAGTTTTTGATAAAATAGATTTTATAAGAGGAAAACAAAATAAAAAAAATTATAAAAACAGTTTTTGAAAATAGATTTTGTTCTTATAAAATCTATTCTCAAAACAATTTATAAAGAAATTTAAAAAAAAAAAAAGAACAAAAAGAAAAGTCAAATTAACTGAGGTAATGTATAATTTATCAGATTTGAACCAAGAAAGACCTTAAATAACCAACATAGGATTATAAACCAAAAAGTTTATCAACCTCTGTTGGTCATTGGATTAGGAAGTGGGGGGAGAGAACCATTTAGAACTGAAAACCTTGAGGCAACATAAAAAATTTTTCATTATTTTAAATATTCATTTTGGTACTCAATTTGGGAATGATGTTACATTATATATATAATTGGTGAGCAGCACCAACCAAGTTTGGCACAAGGCCATTTTTAAGGTGAATGAAATAATGTTACGTTATAACTCACAACCTATATGGTTCTCGAAGAAGATAAAACATTTCAAAGATTAAAATGTAATGAATGATTTAAAATGTTATAATTTTCTTTAAAAAAATATCAATAAAGTAATGTAAGCTTGAATCTATATACATATAAAAGTCAGAGCATTGTGTTTGGTTAGGTTCTACATCCGGTTTCGAATTTCCAGTTTACAAGCACTGTGCATGGCCAGATCGAGCAAAAGAAACAAGAAATTGAACTGTAGATACTTTTATTCTTAAATGATCACCCATCAGGCTTGACGTTGCTTAACTTTGGTGATCTGACTGGAACTGGAGTTTCAAACGAGACTCGATCATATGAATCCTTGTAACAACACAGGACTGTAGATTGTTGCTTAAAAAACTTTTTTCAAAACACAGAAGATACGAAGAAGCATTTTTAAATTTAAAAAAAAAAATGAATAACAGAGAGTAATTTTTGAAAGTCAAGAAAAAAAAAATCATTTTCAACACCAAGCGTTTTTGAAAAAAAAAAGGTACAGTCTTTCTTTTTAATAAACTTCATAAGCTACCTTAGAGAAAAACCTAAGAAATAAATTTAGTATAAAAATAATTAAAAATAAATTTAGCATGAAAAAAAAAAAAAGGAATAGAAATGAATTCAGTATAGTATAAAATTTAATATAAAAAAGCATTGAGTGTCTTCCTATATAAAAAGGCTTTAATTGTCTTAATAGCAAGTTCCTGGTGCAGGGCAATACGCAATCTATTTATTAAGTATCTTTAGTGAAAAAAACAAAAAGAATTGGGTATAAGGGTGGGTGGGTGAATATATACTGTGCAAACGATAAATCCTTAAAAAAAAAAAAAAAAAAAAAAAACTTTTCCCAACCCAACATGGAATACTAAAAATAAAATTACAGTCTGTCAATTTAAATATTGCACTCAAAATGACTTTCTTGGGTCTGTTGTTAGTATTAATAGCAGTATTTGATAATTAAACAAGATAACATTCTTATAATTGTGTCCAGGGGGCAAAAAACCTCCACCAACATTTGTGCTAGTAGTAGCCATGCTTCTCATGCCTACATTGACATATTTTAAGTTTTACACAAATTAATCAAAAACTAATCATTGTAAAATAATCTAAAAATCGAAACCTTTTTTTTTTTAAAGAGAATTTTTTCATTAAGAATTGTCGCTTGATGAATTAGGAGTCCCTGTAAAATTCTGTAAAGAAATTAAATTTTATGTTATAGAAATATTTGAACAATAATAATAATAAGTGAAGCATGCATGGTCCCCGTGAGTGCACAGTGAATGGAGTATATAAAACCAAAAAATATACATGATATTTTGGACAGAAACGTTACATAGCTTCTAGAAAGGGTGTTTTTAGCCCCCAAAATGCCCCAGGGGACATAACTAGAATTTTGTCACGTTCAGAAACACTGAATTTACATTTAGTCAGGTTTGTTATGTCACATTTTTCACTTTTGTGGGAACTTTTTGAAGATTTGTAAAACTATACATTTTTAGAA
>JAUZSX010134601.1:0-17457 GCA_034780655.1 Idiosepius hallami
ATATATATATAATATATACGTATATATATATATATTTATATATATATATATAATATATAAGTATATATATATATATGTATATATATATATATAATATATACGTGTATATATATATATATATATATATATAATTGGAAGCCTCTTGGAACGGTGGTTAGGCAATCGGACTGGTTGTTCAGTCACATTCACTTGTGGACTAACACATTTGGGAAGAAATGAATTGGTATGAATCCCTATTTCCCTCGACCAACTATATTACATATTTAAAATAAAATCATTTTAAAAAATGGCTGTTCTTCTGGCTATGTTAAATGGCGTATCAAGCATTAGGTTCGTTTAATGCTGCTGTCCTATAAAAATCAGAGGAAAGAAAAGTTATTTAAATAATACCTTTAGAATAAAATTTAACTGACAGACAGAAGTTTTTTTGGCGATCAGCCAAGCTAAGAGACATGAACATAATGGACAAAGCTGAGTTGTTGGACAGATCAATATTTTAAGACTAAATTAAAGAGGTCCATTTCTGTTGATATAGAGAAAAGAGGTGTCTAATCCGTCTGTAAAACATCCAATACAAACAAAGAAACAGAGAGCTTGACACAGAAACAAATACAATATTATATTAAAGGTGAAAATTAAAATTGCATTATTTAAAGTAAATAATATAACAGCCAATGAATGAATAAATAGTTTGGTTGGTACATTAATATATGGATAAGTAGATAAATGAAGATATAGATGAATAAATAGATTAATATATATATATATATATATATATATATATATATATTTGTGTGCATGTGTGTTTGTCAAAATATAAACATTTATCTATGTATCGTATTATCTATCTATCTATCTATAGATCAATCAATATATCTATCTATCGTCTTATCCAGTCATCTTTTTAAAATGGAGGGATAGAGAGATGGATGAATAGATATATGAATAGATAGATTGTTAGGTAGGTAAATAGAAAAATGGATATACAGATAGAAAATTGTATGAATAGATTAATTACTAATTAATAGCGTTGAATAGGTATGTAGGTAGGTAGATAGGTAGGTAGAAGATTTAATATGATCGAACTAAAAAACAGATATTGCGTTTTTTTTTAACCTAATACTATACGAATTCAACGAAAAAATCATTTATTGAATAAGTCTTAAGAGATAGCAATGTGAACAAACTAGATAAACTACATTTTTAATTTTCAGAATCCTTGAGGTGAAGTATAATAATTTTCACAATTATTATTCGTCGTGAAATATGCATTATTTATATTCAAATGTGTTCATCCTTTATCTTATCGCACAACAATGTGCGTGGTGTAACAATTAATTTCCTTGTAAGGGTTAGCAGGTTTGTTAATTGCCCTAGTACAGTACTTGTTATTCCTAAATGGTCACCCATCTAACTAGTGACCAGGCTTACCATTGCTTAACTTCGGTGATCTAACAGAAACCAGTGTCTCAAACGCGACTTGACAGAACAAAACTACTAGAAATTCAATACTAAAAAAGGTTCAATGTTAACAGTTATTTGTTTCAATAGTTCCTATAAATGATGATCTGCCGTAAAATTATAAACAAAAGAAAATTTTTAAAGTGATTCTTACTTTTATTATTTGTTAAATAATTGTTTAGTGAGTGTCCATAGTCGATATTATATCATATTTACTTATTGAGCACCAAACCAAGTTTGGCACAAGCCCATTTTTACGAGTTCTTACCCGGGCTTTTTACATTCAGTGTTACCCTTCACCTAGATGAGCTGTTCTCCCGAGTTAACGATCCCCATCTCCCTGAGGCAGCTAAAGTAAGTGCAATGGTTTTGACTGGGATTTGAACTCACGTAATACGATCTCAGAGTTCGAGCTTCTACCAGTGCTCCACCGTCGCTACCTATTAGTCGATATTTTTGGTATCACATCCAAATCCAACAATTAAATTGTAGTAAAACAAAAGACAAATTCAATTTCATTTAAGAAGAGCAGAAATCGGTGAATTTCAAATCTCAGTCAAAATTCATGAGTAAAGAAAGATCTAATTTAAAAATAATTAGAGGTATTTAGAAATTGCAGCGAAAAAAAAAATCCAAAAAGATTATAATTTTTTTTTTTTTTGTTAAATCGGATTAATCCAATTTAGTAATAAAATCTGGTCAGAATAAAATCCTAATCACTCAATTGACAGATTAAAAAGAAAATGATGGAATATTAGGATTTCAATTGCCCAAGGAATAAACTTTCCATCGTTTTTACCTTTGAGTTATTTTATTTTATTTTATCTAATTCATAATTCTACTTCTACTAGTATGATGCAATCGGTATTGATGAGAAAATGTATTCCAACAGATTTACTCTTAGCAGAATCCTTTAGATAAGGTTTTATTATTTGTAGAAATTTATTTTAGGATTGGTCTTAGAGATTTTATTATTGCTACGTTTCTTTGAGATCATCATATCATATTCCACAGCGACGGGGAGCATTGGTAAAAGTTTGGGCTCTGAGATCGCATCACGCAAGTTCAAATCCCATTCAAAACCATTACATTCACTTTAGCAGCCTCGGGTAGATGGGGCTCGTTAACTCTGGAGAGCAGTTCATCTAGGTGAAGGGTAACACCGAATGTAAAAAGCCCGAGTAAGAGCATGTAAAAATGGTCTTGTGCCAAACTTGGGTTGGTGCTCACCAAGTAAATATAATATTCCACAGTAATGTGCAAAGTGTAACAATTGGTGTCCTGAAAAGAGTGGCAGGGGAACCGCGTTCAGGTTTGTTATTTGCCCTAGTACAGTACTTGGCATTCTTAAATAGTCACCCATCTAACTAGTGATCAGCTTCGACCTTGCTTAACTTCGGTGATCTAAAGGGAACCGGTGTCTCCAACGCGTTTTGACCGTACTTTTTGAGATGAGGCTTGATTATTTATTTATACATTTGTTTTACGGACTGTTGCCCTTTTGTTACGTTCCTTTGAGATTAGACTTGATAAATTGTACACATTTTTCCTCGCTGTTTTCGTCTTTACGATTGCTTTTTTCCCAATCCTTGAAATGATTTTTAATGTATATATTTTTGGACTTTTGCAATCATCTTTTGTCTTCATATTTATCATTATTATAACTTCACAATCATTTATGTAAGGCTTGATAATTTTTACATTTATTTTTCGAACTGTTCTTCTTATGCTTATCAGTGTAGCCTTTCACAATCCTTGAGATCAGGGTTGATAATTTGTACATGTATTTTTGGACTATTGTTCTCATCATTATAATTGCGACCTTCAAAATCCTTGAGATGAAGCTTAAGAATTTGTACATCTCTTTTTTGTCTGTTGTCCTCATATTGTTGTAATCTCGATCCTTAAAAGGAAGCTTGATGAATTTTAAATATATTTTGTCCTCATCCTTATCATTAGGACGTTTACACTCCTTGATATAAGGCTTTTTTTTATTTGTACATTTTTTTTCGAACACGAGTATATGTAGTTTCCATCAACCATTACACCTAGTGGTGCGTTGGGTAGCAACTTAGTTAATTTGCTGTTTCCGTAACATACTTGTTTTACGAGAAAGAGTCGCTAGCCCTATACTCAACCCCTTGGACTTTTAAAATTAGTGTTTTCCCTTCACCTAAATGAGATACTCTCCCGACTTAACGAGCCCCATCTACCCGAGGCAGATGCAATGGTTTTGGCTGGGATTATAACTCGCGTACATAATATTTATAACATTGCTTTTATCAATGCTCCACCTCACCACCCAGGTAGTTTATTGTAATTATATTTGTAAATTTTTAAAAATCTTTTTCTTTTAATTTTTTTAAAAATTTTCATTTTAATCCTTTTTACCGTTTTATAAATAGAGCTCTAAATTTAAAATCGATTATTTAAGTCTCATTCAAGATTATTTTTTTGGATTGATAAATAATATTTTTTGAAGAACTGTATGTAGGTCGATATAACTGCCAAAATAAAAATAACATTGTTAACATTGGAGGAAACAACACTTTATAAGAATGCACCAGTGTGATACTTGAAATTTTTCTCTACGTGATAAAGTCCCGTTTACTTTCAATAAGAAAAAAAATCGTCTCTTACTTAAAATTACACTACTTATTCTTTTACTGCAGCCCTGTAACCAGTAGCAATTTTTCGTTCGTATTAAGAGAAATTGTGTAGACGATATATTTTTAAAAAATTTATTTAGAGAGTTACTAGAAATAAAGACTTCTGATGTTTTGAAAAAAAAATACAGGCAAATGATAATTTTTGTTAATATAAGCGATGGCTAATCACCAGGTGGCGTTGGTGTAGATCAAAGACAATGACTACTCACGCTGATTTTATCTTTGAAGGATACAAACAATTCTAAATTAGTTTTTTAGATAATTATAAAACATAAAAATATTATATAGGAAGAATTTTTTTGTGCAGGCTTCTTTGGTTGTGTTGTCTTATATAAGGATTTTCAAGTTGGGAACTGGGGAACCGAAAGTTAACAGAAAATCAGGGTTAGTTTTAAATGAACCTATCTCAATTGCCCGTCGACATAGTGGAAAAGCTCTTGGTTTTGCTATCATACAGATCTTGTAGATAAGCTAATTTGGTTGGAGAGGAAATATTTCATACTATTAACCCTTTAAACTCCAAAGAACCGACATGTTGGCCCTCGTTACTTAAGGCAAAAGAAGACACACAGACAATGATAATTCAACCTTCACCTTTCGACAGTGACTTAGCAATATAACCAAGTAGTCACTCAGAGAGCTGTTTTATTAAAGAAAAATATTTGGTTCGTAATGTCAGTGTGTCTATTTTTGCCTTTGCTTACTAAGGCCGATATATCAGCCCCTTAGGGTCGAAAGGGTTAAATTATGTTTTGTAAGATATTTCAAATTGAACGAATTTATTAGATGAGTTATAATTAGGGCTGTAAAAATATGCTTTTATCAAAGAATAAACTTTAATAAAAACATGTCATAGCGCTACTAATAACTAGAGAATTAAAAAAAATGTTTAAATCGCAAAATAATCAAGTAGGAATTTTTTTTATAAAAACATATTGTCACAGCCCTTGTTATGATCAATATCTTTATTAAAGTTATTTGTTATAAACTAAGTACTAGAAATATTACTCTGTGCGCCTTAGAATGTATTAAGAGTGAAGAAGATTTAAACTTGTTTACTTTTACTGATATGAAATTACCTGGCGTAATTTTTTGAAAGCCTAAAATTATTTGAGTAAACTGTCTTTATATTAAAACTACAGTGACCAACATACTCGTCATACACAGTTTACTTTACTGGCTTGCAAAGATATGATTTATTGTTCTTCAAGTCCAAATACAAAATATATCAAATTCCAACTTTCTAAAATAATAATTGGCAAAGTTGTAGAAACCATTTCTTACACAGAAAGACTGATAAACGCATTATATATATATATATATATATATATATAGATAGATAGATAGATAGATAGATAGATAGATAGATAGATAAATAGATAGATAGATGGATTGATAAATAGATAGATAGATATAAAATTTATTACGATATCGTTTACTAAGAAATTAAAATTATAATCATCATACCTTATTATTGTACATTCTTCAATATTTCTATCTATTATATAAAATAATACATTCTCCCTCGTTACTCAGTATGGATAGCATTAAAAATTAGAATAGAAATCTGATGACTTGAATAAACATAGGTGTCTTAAATTGTTCCTGGTGATGTTGTCTTTGTACAGAAAAAAATGAACTAGACAAAACGACCATATTTGATATATAATATTGAATAATAGAGTCAAACTAACTCAGGATGTTATATAACACAGTCTCACTGTTTCGAAAGAATCAAAATTTCAAACAAGGCAAAGTAGGATCGGTGTTCATTTCTCGCTAGAACTCTTTATCTGAATCAATAATCTGGCTTCTGGTAGTGAAAAGATTTAAATATAAGAAACGAAAATAACACTTCGATTTCTTTTTGTATTTTGTTTGCTTATTCTAACGTAGAAAGAGAATAGTCAATTTTATTGTCCCTCGGGAAACTTCCAGGTCACACATTAAGACAACGTCTAAACAAAAATATAAAGAAATAAATAAAAAATAAAGAACAAACCACTAAACTAAACAGAAATAAAATTAAAAAAATATAAAACAAAACAAAAATAGAATAAGTTCCAATTCTTTTTTTTCCCTTGAAGTGATTTTTAAACATAAACGCACTCTAATCTTTTACCTTTTATTTCTTTCTTGCTTTCTACTGATTCTTTTTTTCTGATGATTATTGTCAGATTTTGTCTGCCATTTCAACCAAGGTGATATTTTCTTCCAAGATTGCACAACAAGCATAAATTGTTGGATAAACCAAATTTAAAAAAAAAACAAAAAACGCCCAGCATGGAGCAAAAACTGATTGCCAGTTCATCTTGGTTGATCTACCCTTCGGCTTTCTTCATAGCACTTCTGTAATCTAACTTTCTGTTGAATCGTGGCTTTTCGATATAAGCAACTTGTAATTCTGAGCAGTAAAGGATTACGCATAATAATATTATTGGGGTAAAAGAATAGAAAGGATTTTTAGTGTTAGATAATTGTGCAAAACATCATGATGGGGTTAAAGAATATATTAGTTTTTGATTGTACAAATAATACAATGAGAAAATGAATCTGGCATGACTTAAAAAGAGAAATACGTTAGAGGTTCCTTGTGCATGGATTCAGTCTTTTAGTACTTTTTGTATTCTTCTCACGGGAACTTCTCTCTAGACTGAACACTAACGTTTTTTTCGGGTGAAATGCAATTTCATTATATTCTTAATCAAATTCATCAAGTATAAATATCAATTTAATTAATTAATTGAATTATTATTTAGATACATATATATTTAGCTATTTTTTTCTGTTAATAGTTTTATTATTTATTTGAACTGCAAGTGTTCTTGTTTGAATTTTAGCTTCTCAAATATTAAAAAAATATATTAGAGATAACAAGCTGTTGTAAAATAGCTGCTCCTGTTCCGTTAGAAGTGTGACGTCATGAGACAGAGCGAATAAAGAGATGAAGAGGAAGTCCGGACTTTGCACTGGCCAGGTAGTTTCGTATAGCGCTCTGGAGTAAATTAGTCACAAAATAAATCGCAAAATAGTCAAGTAGAATATTTTTTGATAAAAGCATATGGTCACAGTAATGATTATTATCTTAATTAAAGTAATTCGTTATGAAATAACAAGAAATATTACTTTGTGCACCTTAGAATGCATTAAGAGTGAAGAACTGTTTTTCCTATTTTTATGATAATGAGTGTCAGGGTTTAGAAATAGTTTATGTAATAAAGTAAGCAATCGACGTGGTCCAGTGGATTGACAATCGGATTTCGGAACCGTACTACGCGGGTTCAAATCCAAGTTGTTCCGTCTACGTTAACATGTCGATTAATACCCTTGGAAAAGGTATAAAGCCCTACCTTTCCTCCAGCTATGTGTTAAATAGTGCAAGACCTAAACGGCAGATGTCGTGGATGATGTCCACAGTGACACAACGGCACTGAAGGCGGATAAGGCTGCAACAGAGGATGGCATCCAGTCGTCGTGGTTCTCTCCATGCTATTAGGACCAGGTTCTCCTGTGCTAAGGAACCGTGTGGTGACTGCAGGGGCATCAGTCTCCCCACGTTAAAAGACATCACGCACAGGCGTCCTCCCGAAAGGAGTCCACAGAACCAAGACGGAGAGTCATACTCGACCACGAGTGGCCGCCAATGATGTAATAAAGTAATTTACTTAACTATGTATATGAACATTCTGTTGAATTTGTAAAAAAAACTGTCAGCTCAAATAACGACCCTTAAGAACCACAAAGCTGGCTGGACTGAACCGTGAAGATCATGCCCCATTAAGAAAACACATTCGTAGAAGAATAACCTGTGTTATAAAATGAATAGGCTGGCTTATAAAATGAATAACAAAGGTTATAAAAGGAATAACCTGGGTTATAAAAGAAAAAAAAATCATATAATAGGAATAACCTTTATTTATATATTTATCGAACTTTTATTGTGAATATTCAGAAAATAAAAAAATAAATAGCCGTGAAGTCCCATTAGGAATGTAGATTGGCAGTCAGACTTCAGAATCCTAATACACGAGTTCGAATCCTAGTTGTTCCATTTACGATCATAATTTGACGAATACACTTGAGAAAGGTATGGATCCTCTAATTCCCTTCATTAGATCAAATAATGCAATGTTTCATTAAAAAACCTATCTGTGGACAAAAAGAACATTTATTAAAAAAAATGATTTTACTCGACATTAAAAAAAACTAAATTGTTTGATATTCCGTAAAATAGATCAAACTAACACAAACAAATAGAATAAAAAATAAAGAGATGAAAATAATAAAAAAGTTACGTAGAAGAAAGAAATATTCCACCTTAGCACCCAACTCGCTCGCGCAGGTTATTATTGGAGCAGTATCCATTGCGCATCATAAAGACATCCTCTGAACCCCCAATGCCCACATTCAGTGGAGCAAACCCGCGACAACTGGCAGCAGAGGAGGTCAGAGCTTTTAAAATTAGTGTTGCCCTTCACCTAGATGAGATACTCTCCCGGGTTAACGAGCCCCATCTGCCCGAGACGGCTAAAGTGAATGCAATTGTTTTGACTGTGATTTGAACTCGCATAATATGATCTCAGAGCCAGAGCTCTCACCAATGCTCCGCCGTTGCTACTCGCCTATCTAACCTACCAAGGTATTAAAGTGGTATTTAAATACGAGAATTTTTTTCATCATAATCCTAAACTTCTCAAACAAATTTACTAATAATCTATTTTGATGTTATTTATTCAGACTATTTTATTAACTTTTGCAGTATTCAAACAAGTTATTTATATATACACCAGTGTCTCCGTATGTGAAAAATTCACATAAATAAAAGATATTAAAGCCAATCCAAGGTTCCCTCGTGAATCCTGCTTCCATCTCTTTCCTCTGCTCCCCTCTCGCTTCCATCTGTTCCCCTCGCCATTCCCACTCCCCTTGCCATCCCCGTTCCCCTCGCCATCCCTTCTCCCCCTGTGAATCCTGCTCCCCTCTCTTCCCTTCTAATTTACTAGTTACTTACAAAAAAATACACAAATACGCATACACCTGGCTTTTTATATAAAGAAATGATTTTTTAACAGGCATGCTCACTGTTATTTTAATATTTATTTTGCTTCTTAATTCTCATGAACAAATATGGTACATTTGGTATTTTATTGCTTTGGTCAGACTATTTTGTAAACTTTTTGATATTAAAATCAGTTATTTTAACAGGCGTGCGCACTAGTACTTAATAGGTTTATGCTGAATACCAGATGTAAAATGTTGAAGGAATCAAAATAGAACTGCTTTGTTTTTCCTATTTTTATCAATAAGATATGATCTACCTAAAATGATGCAGGGTTGGTTTTGATGGTAGGAATCTAAAGTACCAGTCTCATTAGGAAGCTCTCCAACAGAGCGAGCAGAGATTTTTTATTCGATTTTTTTATCTGTTCGTTTCTTTTTGTTAATATTTTTCTTTCTTCTATTTCTCCTTCCTTTTCTTTTTTTGAGCATCTCCATGATATTCTTTTTCTTTCTTTTTTCTTTCTGTTTTTTTTTTAATCATTTTTTTTATTTATTTCTTCTTCTCCTTCATTTTTTCTTATTCTAATTTTCTTTTAATCTACGAAATATTTTATATCTTCTTCGTTTTTTTTCTCCATTTTTTTCTTCATCTTTTTTGTTCTTGATCTTTTTCTTTTTATATTTTTTTTTCCTTCTTAATCATTTTCTTTCTTTTTCATCTTCATTTTTCTTTCTTTTTCTCCATCATTTCTTTCTTCCTCACCTCCATTTTTTCTTTCTTCCCTATTTTCATTTTTTCTTTCTTCATCTTTTTTCTCCTTCAATTTTTTCTTCTTATAATTTTCTTTTTTCATTCTTAATGTTTTTCTTTCTTTTTCATTTTTCTTTCTTTTTTTCTATCATTTCTTTCTTCTTCATCTCCATTTTTTCTTTTTTCATCTTTATTCTACTCCTCCTTCACTTTTTTTCTATTTCTCGTTCATCTTTTCTTCTTCTTTTTCTTGATCTTTTTTCTTCTTCTCCAGCTTTTTGTATTCTTTTTCAGCTTCTTTTTTTCCTTCTTTAATTTATTTCTTTTTTTTTTTACTCTTTTTCTTTTCACTCTCACTTGAATTCTTTTTTCTTAATTCTTTTTTTTCTTTGTCTTTTTCTCGATATTCCTCTTCTTATTATTTTTCTTGTTTTCATTCTTCTTATTATGATTTTTCTTGTTTTCATTCTTCTTATTATTATTTTTCTTGTTTTCATTCTTCTTATTATTTTTCTTGTTTTCATTCCTCTTATTATTATTTTCTTGTTTTCATTCCTCTTATTATTATTTTTCTTGTTTTCATTCTTCTTCTTATTATTTTTCTTGTTTTCATTCTTCTTCTTCTTCTTATTTTTCTTGTTTTCTATTTCCTTGTAATTTTCTTCTTATTCATCTTGTTCTTCTTTCTTCTTCGCCTTTTTCTTTTTGATCTTCTCATTTTTTTTTCATTCGCCTTTTCAATCTTCTCCTTTCTCTTACTTCTATATTCGTTTCCTCCTTTTTTTCTTTTGTAATTATTTTTCTTTAATTTCTTTTCTTATATTCATTTAATTCTCTTTTTTTTTCGATTCCTGTTTTATTGTTTCATTTTCTTCGTCCCTGTATTTTTTTCTTTAACTACATCTCTTTCTTTGCTTCTACTTTCTGTTGGATTAGTTTTTCTTTAATTTCCATTTGTACTTTTTTTCTATTTACATTGATTTCTTTTATTTGTATTATTATTAATATTGTTATTATTATTATCAATGATAATAACAACGTAGTCACTGATATATATTATTATTTTGACATATATTATTATTGTTTTATTATCAATAATAACAACGTAGTCACTGACATATATATATACACAGATATACTGGAGTACAAGAGAAGACTTATTGTCACTCTGTCTTGAGCAATCACCTCCGGTCATTAGCAGTCACACGGGGAAATGTTGTACCGTACAGTCCAAACCCGAAGTGAGATTTGAACTAGCAGGCCACATCGTGCAAAACAAATGCTCCCAAAACTGACCAACGTTACAGTTCGGCATTCATAATGGTAATTTA
Source organism: Idiosepius hallami (assembly GCA_034780655.1). Classification (NCBI taxonomy): domain Eukaryota; kingdom Metazoa; phylum Mollusca; class Cephalopoda; family Idiosepiidae; genus Idiosepius; species Idiosepius hallami. The sequence goes on from JAUZSX010134601.1 coordinate 11,214, forward strand.
TACGTTTTTATTCCTAATCGTAACTGTTCCGTGTTTAATAGTGGCAGATTTTTTTTTTCGATTATCGATTTTAGATAACTATCAGGGGTATTCCGAGACAAAAAGTAGCTAAAAATACTCCCAGACACATAAAGTATTTCAGTGTAAATTTTTCATAAAAATCAGCTCAACATTTTTTGGGTTCATTAATTTAAAAACTTTCTTTCTAATAATTTCATTTTCGAGCTTTTTTTGTTTTCTAACAAGACTTTTTTTTACTAGAATCTCTCTATAGTCTCTCCCTGTTTCTGTCCGTCTGTTTTCTGCTACCACCCTCAGGGCAGTTATTTGACATTTTTAGTCAGTTGTTGTTTTAATCCTTTAGACACTAAAGGGCCGATATATCGGCCTTGAAGACATGAGACAAAAGTAGACATACCAAAATATTTACCCTAATCTGTTCCTCTGATATAACAACTCTGGTTGACTACTTGGAAATTTTGATAAGTTAGGGTCGAAATGGTTAATAACATTTCTTTGAATAACGATATTGTTGTGGGGAAACACACCTCAGAATGAACTCTTCCAATCACTATAAATGTGATCTCTCGTCACCCAGAGAGAGAGAGAGAAAGAGATAGAGAGAGAGAGAGAGAGAGAAAGAGAGAGAAAGAAAGAGAGAGAGGATTTCAGCATAGCAGCCAGGAGCCGCTATGCTGCCAAGCCATGGGCCACTATTTATGTATCTTTTGTTAATATATTTGTTAACCCTTAATACTGTCGTTTTGATATTATATTTAATAACTACACTCTACAATGAAACAATGCCACACACGACCACAACAAGTGACGACCACAACAACTGGCAACACTAGGATGAGATTCGAACTCACAATTACACCAGATAACAAGCCTAAACGTAATAATGGCAATATATATATTTTGTTTTTAGTTTTAATGACAATATTTCTAGTTTGTTTGTATGTTTTGTATTTTACGGCATATCAACCTTCTTAGGTCATTTAATGACAAGAACAATCTTTGTATACCCAAGTAGCTATTTCTTTTAAAATAACACATTGTTTGCTTTTAAACTCGAGGCTGGAAGAAATGGGGGGATTCATAGTTTTCTCAAAAGTATTAGTCCGATTATAAACATAAATGGAAGGACTGTCTTACCACTTGGCCAAATGGACTCCCTCATGTATATTTTTAGTTATTTTGAGAGTAAAATATACTAATTGTTTTATATAAGCCACAGAGCACTTGTCATTAAATTAAAAGGTCATTTTTTCAATGTTGTCTTATTAAAAAAATATACTTAAATATTTGCATATATGTAAAGGGTGAACTAATTTTTATGATAAACTGCATGTGCATGTACGTGACTGCATTAGGTGTGCTAGTGTGTGCTTGCTTGAGTCTGTGTGATTATTGCACGCTTGCATGTCAATTTTGCGCGTGTGCATCTCACTTAACAGTCTTTGTTTTCCTATTCTTCTTAGCAAACCATCTGCTCACAATATTCGAATGGATCCTAGAATAATAAGCTGTTTTCTCTTTCGTTCATGTTTGTTTACACGTATTGTTGTTTTCGTTGTTGTAGTTGGCAGCCAAAACATTTCTAAAGATTGAATTCGTTACTCAAATATATAAAAGCGCATAAATAGATCTTACTCGAACATTTCTTGCAAAATTCATACAAAATACATAAGCAGGCAATGACGGTCATGTTTCCACGCCTTCCACTCCGTTTCTTCCCTTTCTCTGATTCTCAGTCTCTCTTTTTGTACACACACACACACACACACACATACGTACATACACACACATACGTACCTACGTACACACACAAACATGCATTCGTACAAACGCACACACATACACATACGTACATACGTACACACACATACGTTCACACGCACACATACATACATATATACATACGTATACGTACATACGTACACACACATACGTTCACACGCACACATACATACATACGTACACACACATACGTACAAACGTACACACACATGCATATATACATACGTACACACACATACATATATACATACGTACATACACATACATATATACATACGTACACACACACATACATACGTACGCACATACATACATACGTACACGCACATACGTTCACACGCACGCTACATACATACATACATACGTACACACATACTTACATACGTACACTCGCTTTCATATATACGTACACACATACATACGCACACACACACGTACGTACACACACATACATACATATATACGTATACAAAAACACACATACGTACACACACATACATACGTACACACGCACACACATACATACACACACACATATATATATATATATATATATGAATTGGCAGTCGTTCATTAAACAAACGTGTGGTTATTGAAAATGGAAATTTCTTTATTATTTCTCTCAATGCAAAGAGATGATTGCATCTTTGTGACCAATTTATGTGCTATTTATCTCAGCGCTTTTATTTGGCATGCAACTTCTCGCTGTCACACTTACCACTTTTCAGACACTAGTGCAATCAAACACAACGTATACTTGTATTATATTTACTTGGTGAGCATTAACCCAGGTTTGGCACAAGGTCATTTTTAAGTGTTCTTACCCGGGCTTTTTACATTCGATGTTACCCTTCATCTAGATGAGATGCTCTCCCGAGTTAACGAGCCCTATCTGTCCGAGGTAGCTAAAGGTGAATGTAATGTTTTTGACAGAGATTTGAACTACAATGTATACTTGTATAACAAAAAATACAAGTCGCTTTTCTCAAGATTTCAACATCTAGGACAAAATACTTTTTAGACATTATAATAAAAATAATAGTAATAATAATAATAATAATAATAATACAACTACCACAACAACTATTACTACTATTACTACTAATGATAATAATTAAAATAATAGACTTATTGATATTCAGCATTTAGGAATCACTTAATGCAGAGAAAAGACCTTGCTAATGACGGATGTGCAAAATATATGCAGAAGGATGAAAGCTGTGGAAATTCGGCACCATACAGTCATTGACTGGAATGGAGCAGAGCCTGCTTGAGTTCATAAGGAGACTTGTTGTTACTTCGACGCAGGTGACATTGGCTGCAATACGTACATGCGCCTAGTAATTAGTGTAAGATCTTATGGGGATGATAAAGGCGTCTAACTCTTCTAAAGGCACACTTATTAAATTCTGTCTTGAAAACATTCTAACTTTAAAAAGCTATCTGTTGAGGCACCCACAAATGAAACATGTCCAATGGCTACAGCATTCCTTACGAATAAAATGGACGAAAGACGAACAAACGATTCCCTAGATAAATCTTATTTTATAAATTGACTTTTAATACCCATATAATCCCTTACTTTGGACCCTGATCTGGCAAAATTGCCAAGTTCTTTTCATCTATGAAGGGGTGTTGGGTTATTTCATTACATCACTTACCGTGTGAAAAAAAGAATTGCAATATAGATAATACATATGCGAATAATAATAATGTTATTAATACTTCTGTGGGTGGTGAGGGTCATTGAGGTAAAGATAAGCTTTAATGTTTCCTTTAAGTTTGATGTTTGTTTGAAATAGCACCTCCATGAACCAAAAGAAGAAATAATGTAGAGGCTTATCAATGGCCACAACAAAGATATAAAGAAACGTTTGCAAAACACTTGTATTTTGTTCACGTTTCTTTATATAACCGTTATCTTACTTTTAATACCCTTATACTATTTAAATTACCGTCCTTTGTAAATACATGGCTTCTTTCTTTCTTTCTCTCTTCTTCTCATTCTTTCTTTCTTTCTTTCTTTCTTTCTCTCTTGCTTTTTTTCTAACCCCTATCCTAAATAAATACCTTCCTTTTTAAATGAATGGCTACTTTCTTTCTTTCTTTCTTTCTTTCATTTTTTCTTTCTTTCTCTCTTGCTTTTTTATCTCATTCTTTCTTTCTCTCTTGCTTTCTTTCTAACCCATATCCCGAATAAATACCTTCCTTTTTAAATGAATGGCTTTTTTCTTTTGTTCTTTCTTTCTTTCTTTCTTTCTTTCATTTTTTCTTTCTTTCTCTCTTGCTTTTTTCTCTCATTCTTTCTTTCTTTCTCTCTTGCTTTTTTCTTGCTTTTTTTCTAACCCCTATCCTAAATAAATAGCTTTTCTTTTTTTGGATGGCTTCTTTCTTTCTTTCTTTCTTTCTTTACTGTCCATATACTATATGAATAATCTCCTTTGTAAATGCATGGTTTCTTTCTTTCTTTCTTTCTTTCTTTCTTTCTTCCTTCCTTCCTTTCGTTCGTTTTTTCTTTTTCCCATATAGATATTCTCCTTTGTAAATGCATAATTTCTTTCTTTGAGTTTGTAAGTGTGAGTATAAGTGTTTTGTGTATGTGTATTTGCCAATTCTATCCATCTATATACTTATCTATCAGTCTATCTATCAATCTATCTCTCTATTTCTCTCTCTACCCACTCCCCCTTTCCCTCTCTGGCTATCTATTTATCTATCTCTTTCATGGGGGTAGTTTATTCAATTTCAGTTGATTCCCAGTAGCTGAAGGGGTAAGTAGATAAGACCCAGAGGGGAAAATCGGTGCATATATTATTTTTAATGAGAAGAATATTTAATCAGGAGGAGAGATATATATATATATATATAGAGAGAGGGAGAGAGAGAGAGAGAGAGAGGGAGAGAGAGAGTCTGTGAGAAAGAGGGTAGAAGGGTCAGTTACTGAATAGTGTACAAAACCGTTTTCAAATTTTGCCGCGTAAAAGGGTTAGAATATATCATCAAAGAAATATAGAAGGAGAGAAATGCTGATAATAGAAAAGATGTAAATACGTTTTGATATGGATAAAATAGTTCAAAAATCAAAACAAAACCGTAATCCCAAGGGAAGAAGAAAAACACATATGTACAAAAAAAAAGAAAATAGATATACACTTGCATAATAAATGAATCTATGCAATATATAAAAGTACGCCGCCTGTTTATACATATGTATCATCAATCTTTAAAGAATAAATGCTAAAAATTTTGTCCCGTAATAGGACTCAAACCTCAGACCATCAAATTGCCTACATTATTTTCATCGTATATTTCTGATGATTCTCCATCGACTAATACTGTGCTCTCCCGAATAATCATTTATTTTTTATCTTTAAACATTAAAAACCGAGCATACAAGCCTGACTTCCGATAATTGGGTCGGAAAATTATTTGAAATGTTTCTTTTCTTTAATGTAAGGTATACAAAATTTTAATGTAAGGTATGCAATATTTTAATAGATAATTCATTTGTAAAACCAGTTACTTTTAACAGGCGTATACACTAGTTTATTAACAAATCTATAAAATTTAAATTAAAATAAACCTCATGTGAAAAATAACGGAAAATAGAATATGAAGATATTTAACTATTTTTACAACCTGTATTTTATGAAAATCATACAGACTAATTTAAATCGGTTTGATTTGGGTTTAATGCATAAAATTTACTTACAAAAAAATTATGCGAAAAGAATAATGAAAAATATTAAAGTAAAATTTATTAAATTATGTTCTAAACTCATTATTTTTAAAGTGCATATATAGTAGTATGGGTAAATATTCATTCTTGTGAATTTAATTTAGATACTAATTAGGTGGAAAGTAGAATGCAAAATATAATGGTAAAATTTATTAAATTATGTTTTAAACTCAGTATTTTAAAGTGCATATATAGTCGTAAGAGTAAATATTTACAATTGTGAATTCAATTTAGATACAAATTGTGCGTAAAGAAGAATGAAAAATTTAAAAGTAAAATTTATTAAATTATGTTTTAAACTCATTATTTTTAAAGTGCATATATAGTAGTAGAATAAATATTTACACTTTTGAATTCAATTTAAATATAATTTAGAAAAAAACAATGGAGATTTCGTGCCGAGTGAGTCTCATTATTTTTTTTTTATAGGAATTTCAACCATCCAACCAAGAGGGAAACATTTTTTTGAATGAAGCTTTTTATTATGATTAAATCAAAAGATGTGAATGCTTATGTCATCTTAAGAGAGAATCTGAATTAATAATTTAAAAATTCAAATAAATATAAATATCGAGTCAGCAGGTGGCAGGAACATTAAAGGTAAAATAGATCATTTTTTTGTGAAAACCATTTAAAACAATTATTTGTAAAAATAAACGTATATATATATATATATATATATATATATATATATATATATAG
>JAUZSX010134819.1:0-17450 GCA_034780655.1 Idiosepius hallami
ATATATAGTTGATTAATGTATACATGTAGTTGATGGCCAGTTTTTTGCCTATTTGATCACTAAACCAAAAAGACAAGAGAATGGTTTATCATGTGTGGATAGATAAATATTCTCACATGAACATATATATTTTGTACCAATAGACATACACACATACCTTTGAAAAGGGATGAATTCTCATATTCCCTCCAGCTATGAATTAAATGTACATATTATGTTATTCAAAAAACTACATGTGAACAAAAAAAAAACGGTTATCCAAAATGATTGTTCTAGGCAACAAATGACCTAAATAAATTCATATGCTGTGAATCAAAAAACAAAGAATGCACACACACACATATATATATATATATAAACATCAGTCAAGTACAAAATTAATAGATAAGTTTACAAATGGTAGAACCAATGCCAGACTATAAAATCCAAATAGAATTTGGCAAATTGTTAAAATCTGATTAGAAACATGGCATAGCATGCCTCATTTCATCATCTGTAGAGATAGATGAAAGGCCTAACCAAAGCTAAAGGATTCCTTCACTGTTGTTGAAAATAGATGTATTTTTTCCCATACTTATATTCATTTTTATATAATCTTTTCTTCATTGTTGGTTATAGATCTCTTATTCCTTGTTTGATTAGTTATGTTCATACATTTTCGGACTAAGCACATAACCAAATATTTCTTCTGATCTGATTGCAATTGGAGACATGAGTCTGCATTTGTTCCCAGTTGATTACATTTTTTTTCATTTATGCCTTGCTGACTTGCTTTCTTGATCAAATGTCCCTCTGCAATTTCTCTAAACAACCAAAACGTTTGTTTCCTTTTCTCACTCTTCATGCCTACTTCTTTCCCTTCTTTCTCTCTATCTCTCTCTCTCTTACTCTTTCTTTCTCTTTCTCTTCCTCTTTTCAACTTTTCTGGCTTTACATTACTTGCAGAGCATTTTTAACAGATATGAGCCAATATTCCAAAATTAAATTTTTGTATCCTTAAAAAGCAATACAACACAAAGCAAAAAAATAGCTGAAATATGTGAAATGGTTACGTTTTGTAAGATTAGTTTTTGTTTTATAATATATCAACTTTTAGAGTCATTTCACACTTGGAATCAAACAAATTTGCTAGTTTAGCTTTAGAATGCACGAGTTCCATTTCTCTATAGAGTAAAACTTCCAGAGAGAGGAGGCATCATGAGTTCTATGTTTAGGCTGTGTTAGTATTCTGGTTATAATATAAAGTAACTTTTATAGTGATATTCATTTTTTAAACCAAAAAACAAATTTTTTAAAAAATTCTACAAATAACTTGAATTGGCATTAAATACCTGAAAGGTATTGATATGCTATAAAACTAAATAACCAATCCTCCAAACAACCTAACCATTTTTTTTCCTGTAAACCATTTCTCTAAAGATGGATAGTTGTTTACTATTTTTTATCTGTAGCGAGTTACATACCTAACTTAAGAGTATTAGCTCAAAAGTAAATCTAACAGAAGTGCTAAGATTTTAACTTGTGTATTATATGTCTTGTCCAAGAGCTCTTATAAAATTCTCCTGGACTTTTCTCAAAGTTTATGGAATAGATGGATGATCATTGATGAAGGGAAATAAAGTAATCATTTTAATCTAGTTAACTTTTGAAAAAATAAAATAAAATTCCTGTAGCAAATCAATACAGTACAAGACTGAGCTGTTGCTCAATGATAAGTTTAAAGAGTCATGTGCAGCATTTTATCTTATCAAACTTAAATCCAAAAGAACTAGAAGAAACATCTGCCTGTAACAATGAGAAGTACTTTAATGAACTGATCAGCTATTGCTTTTTTTACAAGTCACAAAGTTGAATAGACAAAGCTGCAATCTTTTCATTATATTAGCATTAAAACAAATGCCTGGAAGGATAGGTAGATTCCTACCTTTCCTACTTCTACCAAAGTAAAGGTCAATGCAACTCAGCAGACACATAAAATAAAAGTAATTATTATTCAAATGATAAATAAATTTTCTTGGTAGCTCTATGAAGACTCCAAACTTTAACATCATAGCTATATTATTCTTATAGCTGTTTTATTTTAAAGGATATAAATAAAAATTAATATTAATTTAAAAGAAAATTGATTCAAACATCAGATAAAGTTTCATTTATCAGAAAAGTATTGAAATACTAAATAATATTCTTATTTTATCATTGAAAAGATTTTTCTTGTTTAAATCTTGTATTCGCTCCATCATATTCCAGTCTATTTCAAATTCCAGTTCTGGTAAATACACCAGGGTTGCATAGACATTGCATCCCCATTTGTATGTACATTTACATTGGCACAGATTTATATGTCCATTTTTTCATGCATTTCAATTTAAAATTAATATTTTTCACTCCAAAACATTTCCATGCCATCATCACCTATAGCTCACTCACTAAGCCTTTCCATGATATCAGTACACATTAGTCACTCCTGACCTATGTCCCATTGCTTATTGAATCATCATCAATCACAAAGTTGGTGCTAAGATTTTCTAATCTCTTTTCTCACATATCCATGAATGACTCAGTGTCAGTATTTACTGGCTTAAATCTTTTTCCTTGCATAGATCTCTCAATGGCTTGTAATTTTCCACAATCAAAATCTAAAGTTATACTTAATCCAGTATTGCTCTGTATCTGCACCTTCAGGTGCTAATATGTACAATGTATATATCTATAAGTATTTATATTTATACATATTGACACCCGAGGGTGCAGATATGAAATATTACCCTTAATCCATTTAAATACAAATAATTCAATTTATTTTGCTTATAGTTTTGTGATTATAAGAAATTAATAAAAGAAAAAAGAAAAACAATTAAAAACAATGTGAGACTTTCAAAAACTTTAAATAATATATGTTCTTTATTGATAAAAAAAAAAATAAACAACTATTTTTGAAAAATTTTAAAGATTTTCTTCCTTTGAAAAATAATCAAAATTCAATTACTCTATTTTGTCATTATTTCTTATTTAAAACCTGGTTTGAAGTGTAATACTGCCTGCAAATTTTGTATGGTTTGATTGACTGTATCATACCTCTAACTATGACATCACTTTCCGTTGAAACTCAAGCCTCGATGGGTACTGGAAGGTGGGGGAAATGTAACACATGCAAAATGAAATAGTTGAACTCAGTATGATATTTAAATGTTGGGACAATTAATAGATTTTCTTTCAGTAAATAATTTTTTTAATGACAAATAAAATGTTAGTCATTTAATGCCAACAACAATATTTCTTTTATCAGGCTAGATTATCCTATTTACACTGTGCAAATCAAAGTATACACTACCAATTATCCAGTGGCTCTAAGAGTTATAATGTTTGCAATTGTATTTGCTTAAAAGGTGAAATAATAAGCAGGATTTGAAATCAGAAAATAAGAATATGAGTCTTGTATGCTAAACTTAGAATCAATGTTAATGTTTCATGACCAATCCCCATATTCCTTAAGGAATTTAGATTAAGCTATGAATCTCCACATGATTAAGTGAGTAGAGTTTGATAATGTTGAATAAATAATAAAACTGACCACAACCTTTTAAAGTCTTGGTTCGGATGCACATGAAAAGAAAAACAGGATAGCTAAACCAACAAAATAAAAACTAAAAGAACCTCTTAGAAAAATAAACACCAGTATTAAAGATGAAATTTATTTAATTAAATGATAAAAGTTATTAGGTTTTGGGGGATTTGTTTGTTTTTTTTTCTTTTCTGTTATTCAAACAATCTAATTCATTATTATTTGTATAACAATTTTTTTCATTCTTTGTCTTCTTATTTTCACTTGATAATTTATTCATATCTATCTATTAATATTCATAGCTTTATCCTCCCATTGAGATTTTGTTTATGCGTGTGTCATCCAATGTGAAAGAATTACTGACACTGAAGAAAATTTTTAGAAAATAAAATAAACCAAGAAATTTTTTTTTTTTAAATCTGATTATTTCTTAACAGGAATGATTTCAATTTAAAGGATGCTAATAGCCATATATTATAAAGAATTTTAGATAATCCAAATATTTTAGCTGCTCATCTCTGCATTAATTCAATTTATTTTCCTTATGTGCATGTGTTTATACACATGCACATAAGGAAAATAAATGGGATTAATGCAGAGATGAGCAGCTAAAATATTTGGATTATCTGAAATTAATCTATTATGAAACATTTATAAAATTTCAACAAATATATGAATATCCTGAGACATATATCATACAACATGGTAGAGATGAAATGACCCAGCTTAAATTGAGGTTTATTATTCTTTATATCTACTATGTTGTAAAACACTCTCACACATATATGTGTTTATTATTAATATTGATATGGTCTTGATAAACTCTCTCATTGGTACAGTGATACACATATACATAAATAGGGCAGCAAAGGTGGAGCAGTGGTCGAAGTTTAGACTGGTATCATATTATATGAGTTCCAATCCCAGTCAAAACCATTACACTCACTTTAAGCTGCTTCAGGAAGATCAAGCATGTTAACTTTAGTGACTAATTTGACTAGTCATAAGGATAACACTGATTCCAAAAACCAGGGTGGAGGAGACTTGTCAAGTCAATGAGTGTAACTTATCTTAGTGAAGGTCAATACTTATTACAAAAAGCATGGGAGTATAATGAGCAGATAATACTGTCTGGTGCCTTATTTGGTTTGGCACTTGATCAAATATTTATCATTAGAAAGACTTAGAGACCGATAGCTAAATTTTTAGGATGATAGCATTGATAATGTTTACTAAAAAAATCATTATAAATTATAGATTATTTTTTTTAATCATATAAAAAAAATCGAAATATATGAGACAAAATCCAAATCAATTTAGTTACAGCTTTTCAATTTTTCATAATTATTCCTTTTTGATAATCCCATTAATTTATAAAGTCACCTAAAAGATGTTTTAATCCCTAATAGAAAATAATAAGAACAAGAGAAAAACAAACAAGGTGTATACTAGATTTAATATATTCAAGATTATTGAAACTGACACATTACATACATACAGAAGATCTGCCTAAATAGCATTATTGTATAGGGAAAAATAATATATCACTACCTTCTGGATGATATTCTATGAAGCTGTACATTGTTAAATATTGCAAAGGCTGTGTTTTACTGTTATTAATATCACTGTTGGTATCACTCTTCGGAAACTTATTTTTTGATAATCTACAGATTTCTGAGATATTAATCAGCAAGTGACAAGAACTCTAAACCAGCTTGTACAGTTAGTCTTCTTCTGAGAAGCATCAAAAGGCTGGATTATTCTCCAGATTAATTTCCAGCAAAAACTTTTCTTCAAATGATGATATGCAAAAGAATAACAGCTCCTTTTGAATTCAAAGTTTTATTTGTTTTTTGTTGTTATTCAATTCTAATTAAACAATTTCTTTATAAAAAAAAAAAACAATAGAGTTTCATCTTTAAATAAAATAAGTTGCATTTTTTTTTCATGAATGAAACAAACGTTGTTTTTTTTTTAATATTCTTTTGATTTTTTTATAATAGTATGGACTAAATTTAAAGATTAATTTTAAGTTATTTTTTTTTCCCACTGTGACAGGTTATAATAATTGTAGCCAATTCAACTTACATTGCTTTCATTTTGTCACTTTAATTCTTGAATTGTTATTCTTCTTTTAGTATTTTCCTTTATTTAACAAATGTGTAGCATCTTGATTTTTTTTGATGTTATAGAAATATGGAACTCCATACAATTTCATAGCAAAAAAAAAATTTGGAATATTTCTTCATAAAACGGAAGTTGAATTTCTTTATTTCTTTTTGTTTGTTACTTTTATTTTATCTTTTATTGTAAGGTTGTCATCTCCAAGATATTAACTTGAGTAGAAAGTATTGAAATTTTCTCACAAGATGGCAGAGAAAAAAAGTATCATTGAATTTGTTATTTCCCTTCTGTTTAGATTATTTTCCCTGACTACATTGGAAGCATTTCATAGAAATTAAGGAAAGAAATTATAGAAAATCACCAACAACAAAAAGAAAATAAATAAAATACTGTTTTAAATCACCTACTTGAGAAGTGAAAATTGTCTGATAAATGTAGAGTCCCATAGTAATGAGCAGTTGATGGATATTTCATATTTAATCATAGCTGTAAACAGAACCTTTAAATATAGATAATTCATGATTTTAGCAGCCATTTTCTAATAACATATTTGATTCCTAAAGGAAAATTTGAGCATATCTTCCTATACACATATATTAATTTAAGATCTTTTTTAAAGTTTGTTTTTAACTTTTTTATTTTCAATTTTCTTCATAATGACTGCAGCTGCAAATTACAACAAAACTCTTTAGTTTTATTCCAGATTAGTGTTTCTTCTTACAAACATTAAATTGCAACCTTTTAAAATTCTCAGTGAAGATGTAGAACATTTTTTGTATCTAGTCAAGTTTGCATTTAATATCTCTATATTTATTCACTTTTACATATCTACCATCCTTGCATTTAATACATGTGAATCAGTCTCAAATGTGTTTAGTTAAGTATAGAATATTTTAAAGTTTACAAGTTTTTTCAAAATCTCATTAGTCATTAAACTAATTATAGTGTTCTATAGTAAATATTTCCTTCTAACCTACACATCTCCAATTATCTGTATGTAAAGGAAAAGCTGTCACAATAAGTAAACTTCAATGTTAGCAATATCTGATTATTTTTCATTTCATGCTGATTAATCAGTTGATTTAGAATAGATAATGACAGGACATGCAGAACATGGTGTCAAATAATAATCAATCATGGTGGCTGGGAGGATTATCTTAAATGAAATAGCACATACAGCAGAATACTTGGAAAGTATAGAAATAATTAAAGAATAAATCATCAAATGAAAGAACTCTGAGACTTTTAATATAACATGCCACAACAATGCATAAACATATATATTATATATATATATATATGTGTGTGTGTGTGTGTTTGTGTGCAATTGTAGATAAGATTAGGTAGACTTTATTGGGTGTCAGTTTTATGTCCTTGCTATAATCAGACCGAAATGATTGTACAAAGTTTAGACAATGTTCAGTTACATGTATGGCATTGTTCAGTAAGTTGGTAATGAGAAACTATGGTAGCATTTTGGAATCATTTTTATAGAAGCAAGGAGTATTATGAAATTAGGTTTTATATTAGATGTGATACTTTTTGATAAGGTCAAAAATATATATAAATTTAAATCAAATTATAACTTTATGATTCAATGCTAGATCTTATATAACTTTTAACTTAGTGCCAGACTTATTAGACCTCATTAATGACACACAATGTTGTTAACATTCCAAACCCCAATAGGGATTCGGACCTGTATTTGCTGTGAAATAAATGCTCTCATGATTGGCCTACAACAGTGTTAAGGATTCATAAAGACATTTTTTATGGTTTTCCTCTTAATCATGGCCACATTCTTCTATCTACTAAATGATTCTTTCAAATGTTGATTTTTAATGATTATCAGGGTAATTCAACACAAAACTTAATTTAAAAAATCTAGACACATGAGGTACATCTGTGTAAATTTTCAATAAAATTGGTTTAGGCATTTTGAAGCCCATAGGGAACAAACAGACATACAGTTCCATGTATATATAAGGTTTTATGTACATACACAAAGTTATTTTCATATATGAGGTTAGCTATGTATTTTTAGATAGAGAGAAAAAGAAAGGTAGAAAGAAATTGTTGCCTTTATTTATAGTCAGAATATGAGTAGTTGATTAGTGTAGATACAGAGTCTACAAGCTTTTTAATGACTGTCAGTTTCTCTCACCTTAGTGATCATCAGACCAAAAACTTTTTGTGTGATAATTTTTCAGGCAAGATATTGACAGTGACAAAAAATGCTGTCTACACTGATCAACTATATATAAGGGAGAGAGGGGGATAGAAAAGAATAGATATGTTAAACATGAAAATACAGTTCTTCATAAACAAGTGTGACATAATTATCTATTGCCAATTTTTATAAAAATATGATATAGCAAAGCACAGAAATGTAAATTGTACTCAGTGTCACTTATTTTCTTGTTCATCTGTTCACTGAATATCTTTAAAAAGATTATTCATAATTTCTGTTAATTCTTTAGAAGAGTAAGCAATTATTTTATCAAAATATTGATTAAATTTAGACTGAATCCAGTTGTAATTATCTAGATCCAGAATTTAAAAAAAATGAGTAAAAAAATAAAATTGAAGAAAATATTAGTGAAAGCTTTGATGATATTAGAAACTGTGAATTTAAGTATCAAATTTCAAAAATGGAGAAGAATAATGTTTTCTCAAGTCATCTTGATTCATCCTTATGGTTAGAATTTAAAAGGTCTCAACAGATAATCATTTAAAAAAGTTTTTGAAGCATTACAAAAGTTAGATAAAAATTTAAAGATTCATTTTTAAAGTGTATGTATCAATTTCACTATAGAATTCAATTTTACTTTCAAATGGAATTAGGAAATGAAAAATATAAAATAGACACCTAGTTGTTTAAAAATAAAATTATATTTTAGGAAAATGGCTTTAGTTTTCTTTCCTGAACATAATAAACGGTCATATTTGTTTAACAAGCACAAGTACCATTCAGATTAATTCTTTACAAATACTTATAGAATACTACCCTTAAAAAAAGTATAAATCAACTATTCTTCCTTGCAATGAATTTATAAAATTGTGTTTAAAATTTGAAGAAATCAAAAGAACTTTAAAAACTCAGACATTAATGAAAATATTTTCTTTGTGATTATCATTATTAACAAACAGAAATTTTTGAAAGATATCATAAAATAATTTAAAATTTTTTTCTTCATTTATGGTCTTACTAGATAAAATGTCATTGAATTATGTGGTTTGCTTAAAGCTGATAAAATTTAGAAGAATTAAATTGTTTTCTTGGGTTTTTAATTCTGAAAAAAAAAGGTTTAGTCTTCTTTTCATAAACTCAATAAACTTTTTACCAATTAGGACTCCCATGATTTAAAAAGTGATCTTTCAATAAAATTTCTAAATCTTATTTCCTGGTGAGAACTTTTTTTCATCTCTGAAGATAAAAAGTTCTGATTTATAAAAAAAAATTCTTGTCTTCAAAATATTTTCATGTTATATTTTCATTTTTAAACTTAATAAAATTATTTGTTTATCTATTTTTTTAAAATTTCTTTTTATGTAAAAACAGAATAAACTAGTTTGTTTGTTTGAACATTTGATAAAGTCCAAGCAAAAATAATTGAATTTAAAATAAGTTACAAATTTGACATCAAAGATAAAGTATATATGTAGACATGTTCAAAGTGAACAACTGGTTTGCTCTTTTAGCTCAAAGGAAAATCTTTAAATACTAACAAAGTTTTGCCAAAGACATAATGGGTTAAGAGTTATTGTAAAATTCAAATGTCAATGTTGCAAAAAATATATTAAGATTAAACATTTTGGTTAAGTCTGTTTTTTTAAATAGGTAGTTGATGTAAACATTATTGTTTTATAAATCAAATTAATTACAATATATTTTTTCATTAATTTGTTTTGTTGGCAATGACCATTTTTAACTATAGAGCCATATTTATGTATCCTTAATGCATCATAACAATCTTTTTATTAAACTTTTTGTTTGTTCCAATGGGAGATATTATTTCTTTCTGTGAGCCAGGACTAAAAATTTTACTTAATTTATTGCATTATCAATTACTTTTGCCGAAAGCTAGAATTGAACCCATAATCTTGAGAGTTGAAAGCTTAGATTGCAACTAAATTAATGATTGATATTAATGTGCTAACAATATCCATTGATCTTGTACAAGCCTGTAACCTGATTTATATTGATACTGTAGTGCAGGGCCGTACTTAGGGCCCCCACAGACCCTGCAACTATGGCAGGGCCCGCAAGCTCCATGGGTGTCACAAGGCTCCTTAGATTCACAGATCTTTTATAATGCAAAAAATTAACACAATAATTAATTATTTGGGTCAACTAGAAAATCATTATCATACTTATATGTTGAAATACACATCTGTCAATCAATCTCTTTGTCTGTCTGTCTGCCTCTATATATATTTGTATATGTATGCATATATAGACTTTGATCGAAGCCTATAGTATATTGGGGGTGTGCAAGTTGCATTTTTGTAGGATTAAGGGGTTGCAGGGCGCACTCTGCATCGGAGCTGCGATGTGGCTAAGCATGGCACTGCTATAGTGCTTCTGCTTATAACTATATTACTATATCTTTATACATGAAGGATTTTTATCTCATTATATAGTGTTTGTTATGTATAAAAGCTAGACTTTTTAAAATACATAACTAATATATTATATTTACTTGGTAAGCACCAACCCAAGTTTGGCACAAGGCCATTATTATGTACTCTTACCTGGGTTTTTTGCATTCAGTGTTACCCTTCACCTAGATGAGATGCTCTCCTGAGTTAACAGGCCCCATCTGCCTGAGGTAACGAAAGGTGAATGTTATGGTTTTGACTGGGATTTGAACTCACGTAGTATGATTCCAGAGCTCGAGCTTTTACCACTGCTCCAACTTTTCTGCCCAAATACATGACTAATATATGAACACATTAATTAATATATTCATAATTCATATATTCAATAATATGAGGAAAAATATTTTCTTACTGCTTTTAAATAGCTCTAAAATAATAATGCTTTGACTTAAGACATTATCTTATCTGCTGCTGTTGTTATTATTAATGTATCTTCTGATTTATTTTTAATGAAGTTAACTGGATTTTTCACCAAATAAAATAAAAAATTTAATGTTTCTAAGATGCTATCAGAAAATAAAAAAAATAAAAAAACAAAAAATTTTTCTCAGATAAATGGAAATTGGAATTTCTTTGAAAAACGATATCACATAAGTTGAATTAGTAAAAATGTGTTCATCACATTAACTGTAATGAAAAGTATTTGGTTTGAATATCAGCAATTTGATTACTACAGAGAATGAAGAAGAAAATAAAGAATTTAAAAAATTCTTCCTAAATAATAAAAGAAACATTTAGATCAAAAGCGTTGGATGTTTTTCAGATGGATATTGTTAAATTAACATTCATGCTGATCATTAAATTGAGCCATTTAAAAACAGTTGGTCATAAAATGAAGTTTTGTTCAATTTAGCTTTCCATATTATAGTCAGCTTATAATGAAAGGCAGGAAGTCACAACAAGAATTTAGATTAAAATCAAAGAAATGAAGAATTTTAATTCTCTTTACAGCATGTATAGAATTTATAGCGCGTATTCCTTGGGGCTTTTTCAGACCTGATAAAATTTGAATAATTTAGTCTGCTTGATTTTAATTTTAGTCAAGTCGGAAATATCCAGTAGCAAAAGATTATTAAAAGTATTATACATAGAATCTAAATGAAGAACTGAATTTTTCCGGTGTTTTTTTTTTTAATTATTTTATTTAAATCTTTAATATCTTCTGTGTGTACGTTTTGTGAAACTTTTCATATTGAAATCAGAAACCAAGACACAATTTATTAAGAGATCAGTGTCTTCGTTTTGTAAGATTTTGTGAACTTCAGTTCAATGTTACAGGTTCATTTCTGATGAAAGGCAAAATATTTATGAATATTCAACTTGGCCTTTCACCTTTCATGGCCAATAGAGTAAGAACATTCATATTTCTGAATCTAACTAAGATTACATGAAAAATTCTGTAAATGATGTTAAATAAGTTGTTATTTCACAATACCAAAATAATAAAATTTGAATAACATAGCTTTCCTTAGTCTCTACTCTGAAATTAAGTAACTTAATCTTTAGGGTTGCTATATATTCTTTACCTAAAGCTATATTTGTTTTCTTTCAACTCTGCTAATCCATCAAAATGTTACCATTTCTAAAATAAAAATTAGCAACATCAGCTTTCCTTGTGACATAAAAACTAACAATAATTAACAAATGCAGAAGTCATGACATCAAATTCCGTGACACCCGGAACTAATATAAAAAATTAGAAAAAGTAAACAAATTTTACTAAACACTCTGCCATCTAATAATTTGAAATTGATGAGTCATATGGAAAGAAAGTGGTCCTATTAATGGAGACCTGGAATATACTGACTACATGATCTGAATAGGGTAAAAAATAACTAGTTGACACCTGTGGATTGTGAGCTATAATATCTGGATATGGAATGTTGGTGTTTGAGGAGTTTAATAATAAGGTTGTAAACTTTTATAAGCTTTCTTGGACACAACATGATCCAAACAGGCAGCTAGCTAGATCATTTGTTTATATGAAACCCACTTATCTCCTAAAAGTACAACCAACCAAAAGCTGTCCAAATACTGTCTGATCTTTAACCTACCAAATCATTTGATAAAGACCACAAATAAGTGTTACAAAGCAGTGGCAAAAGTCTAGCAGTTAGTGAGTAAAAGCTGAAACATGACAGGACTGTAGTTGAAAAACAAAAAGAAACCTTAAATACTCACAGACACTCAATTAATATAAGTATAGCTTTTTTGTATCCCTTACATTACCAGTTGTTGGTCTTTGAGGAGAATAGAGAAAATGAAGGCAAAAAATAACAAACATTTTATGGCAAGCACAATAATAAGACTTACATGGAATCCAATTGAAATAGTAAAACAGTGTAAACCAATATATCCCCTATTTATCATATTAGTATCAAATGAGAATATTTTCCTAAAAATATCTTCCATCAAAAATAAAAACAAATAATTATTAAATCTTTAAGAAAGGGAAAAATTGAACTGATTGAAGTATCTAAAAATACTTATACAAAAAAATATTCACAATTAAACAACTTTTGATAAAATCAAATCAAAACCTAAACTCATCATTTTAAGAATAACATGTAAAAATCACAAGAAAAATATCAAATAAAATCAACTATATATTAAAACTAACACATACGTGTCAACTTTTAATACTCCTATAGCAGCCAGGGGCAAAAAAATAGGATTTAAAATAGCTAAAGAGAAAACTTATATACCAGGACCACTTAGATGTTCCAACTGCCAAAACTTTAGGCATTATATAGAAAGGAATATGAGAACACCAGAGTCCATAAGATGTAGAGATAGTGGAATTGAACATCCAGAATATTGCCAAAATAACCTTATAAAAAAGGACACACTGCAACCTTGGGGGAATGCAAGGTGTGAAAAAATGAAGAGATAAGTAAAAATACAAAAAAAATATAATCCAAGCACATGCAACAATATTTGCCTGGATATTGACATCCGAAACCAAACACCTTGGATACCAAAAAAGTAAAACATAAAATCATAAATAAGAAAAAATTATGAGCTTAATAAATAAATACAGGAATCAAACCAGAGGCAAAGAAAATGATAATAAAAACATTTAAATACATTTAGCAAATCTCTTAAAACAACCTCCAAAAGAAGAAATAAATGTCATCTCCCTACATAAAGACCCTAGTAAAGAATCTTTCCTAAGTAATCTGAATACACAGAACAAATTTACCCTATTCACCAAAACAGAATAGGAATAAAACTATAAAACAAGATCACCAAAACAAAATCTTGAATAAAATATACCAGACAAAAAAAGCAAACCAAACAAATCAACCACCTAAAATTGAAGCCAGTTGGCTAACTTTAGAATAAATCCAATTGCAAAACTAAGTCTTTACCAGAAAAAAAACCACTCAAAACAATATAACAAAAATTATCTTCCTCTATCAATAAACAAGAAGGAAATTTAAGATATCTAAAAAAAAAAGTAAGACTTAACAAAATATATGATAACAATTAAATAGAATAAATAAATTCAGTGGAATATCTAAAGAATAATAATACTTTACTTTGATGACCTTCAAATCTTTATGACAACTTAATTATATACTTAGAAGAAACTTTCCACAAGGAAATAAACTAAAAATTGAAAAAATATTAAACATTCAATTATAACTCAATTCAATTCAATTTCATACAAGTCACAAGCAGTAACAGCATAGAGAAAAACCACTGTATCTTCTCTTTACATTTATAATAAATAAAAACAAGCTAAATCTATTTATTCCTTATTTGCCAAAGCCCTTTATAATTCTAGGGATTTAATCAGCCATAATATTTTATAGGGAAGCAAAAATCAGATAAAAAGGGTGTAATACCTAAAAAAAAATTATAAATGATAAAAATCTTTGCTTATCAAATATTTAATCGACAACATATTTAGATGCAGCTTCAGGAAATCTTTTTTCCATAGATTTTACCATATATTACTCCTAAATCTATAGAGATTATAACTAGAGGGTTGGTTAAGATGCTTTCAGTACCAACACTTTCTTAATTGTGTCGGACAACTTTGTACCAAATGAGGAAAGTTATTACTGACTAGTAGTGAAATAAATATGAAAATCAATGTAAAAAACAGTAATAAAGAATACAAAATATGAAAAGTACTTTATAGAAACCCTTACACCACAGCAAAAGACTATGTACCAAGAGGATAATTAGAAATCAGGAGGAACAAGACTTCTTTTGATAAAGAAACCAATTACTCTCTAGTAATAAATAGAGCAATATAGAGCAATACACAAAACCTAATTAAGTTTAAACACCTTAGAGCACAAACATGTAGAAATAATAAAAGAAGACAAAGAATGTTGGGTAATGTAAACTATCATAAAAACCAAACAAATTTGAGAAATGATAAGAAAAATATCTGGAAAAGGTCAAACATCTCCAAATCATTTTTTAATAGGAGACAACAAAATTATTTGCAAGTTTAGTGAAGCATGATCTTAACTATGAGTGTTCAATCCTACTGCTAAGAACTTAACAAGAGTTGTGCTTGGAGAGCATATAAATCGACAAAATAATCATCTTTGCCAGACAGAAGAGAAGAGACTTAGTCATTGCAATGACATCATGGAACACATTCCCACTCAACAAGGACAAGAAATGTTCAGCTCAAACACTCGTAAATAAACACTGCCTAAACAAACCTACATAAGTGACATTATACCTTATTACACTAGTTACTAGCAACAAACCTGCTAGCTACAATATATTTGGTAAACTTAAAGGCAGATATCAACAATAGATTCCTAAAATAAGCAAGGAAAAAAATTGAATCAAACTTCTTATGAAAATAGCTTATACACATTAAACAAGCCTTTCACAATGATAGATCTCAAAGGAACAAGTGAAATGTCTGACAATAAACTTAACAGATGGATTCAGTAAGATACATTATTAATTTATCAAACATCTTCCACAATAATCCCTAATTTATCTTTTTTTTTGTCCAGATTTTATTAACTGTATATACATTTGACAAATCGAAAACTCTCTAAAACCTGGGTACAAACAACGATCATTCTGATTTTTAAGACAAGAAAAAAATTATACAGACCCACAAAACTATAGATCAATATCATCAATAAGCTGTCTTTATAAACTATGGAAGCAGTGATCAATGATAGATTAACTCGGTTTCCAAAAAGAAAAAAAAATGATAAATTACTAATATAGCTGTAGAAAAAAATTGGACACAATAGAACTTTGGGAAAGATTGAAACTTTCTTTATTTGAGCTAATACAAAAAGAGTATCTTATGAGATTCCTTCTTGATTTAGAAAAAGTGTATGATAATATTTTGAAGCATGAGATTACAAATAACCTACTTAATTTTATACAGAGAGAAGGATAGCCAATTTTTATCAAAAACTATTTAAATTATTAGAAGAAATACATAGTAATAAATGATATAACACACTACCTACTACTTGATAATTCACTGTTTATATAGGGCTTAAGATTCTCATATTTCTCAAAACACTAGAGACCTACAACATAGCATAAGCAAGTGAACAATTTTAGATTGTTTCACAATATCAAAAACAAAATTCATTTTAATTACATAAAGACCCAGTTGTAAATCTCATAGATAAATGTACTAAAAGAATACAAGTTCCTAGGAATGACTTATAAACTTTATATTCTACATTAAAGATCTCAGAACAAAATGTAAGAAGAGCCTACACATACTACCTGTGGTGGCTTATGCAGAATTCAGGGCTAATCAACAAGCTTTTTTAAAACTCTACTGAACAAGCATATGTTAAAAATTTGATTTTTGCAGTAAAGACTAAAATTTGAAGTTGATGCTTTCCTCACTTCTTGTGAACAGTCCATCATAAATACAAAAGAATGAAGCAATATTAAAAATTAAAGCAAAAAAAGCTAATTACACAATTGTACCTCCAATTAAAATTCTACCATTTGAAAACCGATATAAAATTCAAACCACGAATTAGCAAAATTAAAAATTAACCCAACCTGATCTTAAAAAGGACAGATGATAATTTCACAAAAATATAGCGTTTATGAAAATAACAAATGAATAGATATTTCAAAAACTCTAAATAGCACTATTATCCAAACCTTATTTCCTAACTATCAATATAAATTTATTAATACAATACTATATAAATACATATACTAGCAAAGTTACCCGTGCTTTGTCCTGAACTTTGCTGAACACTCAGGTACCCTCTTATAAAAAACATATTTTAAATTTCTTTAAAATAGAGTTTAAAAAAAAGAAAAATATTCAGAAGAAAAATATAAAAGTTTATGTATCCTCAATTATTTTGCTTATTATTTTTGAATGAATGACAATTTTTGAAAAATTGAAAAAAAAAAAAAAAAAAGAGAGAATAATATACTCTCAATGTTTTTTTCTGGCTGGAATGTTTTGTTTTTTTCCTTCTTACTAAAATTCTGACCTTCAAAACCCAGTGAAGACAGGTCATCTAGTCATAAAAATTGAACTATTAACTCACACTACACTGAGTTTAGTACAATTGAACAATACATTAAAAAAGGCAGATTTTTCAAGAATATTTTGACTTACATGTTATTTTGAAACATTTAAATCTCTCTCCATGTATAGAAGTATCAAGACAATTTGTATGTATACCTTAAATAGACCTGTCATTTTAATTCTTTTAACTGTTATAAACTATTTAAACTAAAAAATAAGTTCAACCAATCAACTCTGGACAAGAATTAATATTTGTCTTGATCTTGATGCACATATATATATATATAAATTAGCTTTAGAGGCCATCTCCATCACTATCAGAAAATCTATTCTTTGTCAGCAGAAGGAATTTGTTAGGTCGTTTTTGTGAGTCGAGGGGGGGTATTATTTTAAACTACACCTCTTTTTTTTTTCCTTCCTTGCTTACTTTCCTTCTGTATATAGTAATTGTAAATAATTTATTTTAGTCTGATATTTTAATTCACTCATATTCCCCATTCTCACTTTATTTCTTGTTTTTTCATTACCTTTTGCCATCGATTTAGCCATGATGAGAGATGGCCGAAAAAGCTTTATGCTTGTCACATTTCT
>JAUZSX010134929.1:0-33559 GCA_034780655.1 Idiosepius hallami
TTTTTACATTCGGTGTTACCCTTCACCTAAATGAGGATATTATATTTACTTGGTGAGCACCAACCCAAGTTTGGCACGAGGCCATTTATATGTGCTCTTAACCGGGCTTTTGACATTCGGTGTTACCTTTCACCTAGATAAGATGCTCACTAGAGTTAACAAGCCCCTTCTGCTCGAGGCAGTTAAACGTGAGTGTAATGGTTTTGACAGGGATTTGAACTCGTGTAACACGATTTCATAGTCCGGGCTTTTACCAATGCTCCACCGTCACTGCCCAAAATGATTATGCGTATATGTGACAATTGAAATATATATTTCTCTCTTTTTCTTTTATATATATATTATCCATCTCTTTCTCTCTCTCTCTCTCTCTCTCTCTCTCTCTCTCTCTCTCTCTTTCACTCTTTATTATAAACCTCTCTTAGTTAAGTAGAAACCTAGGAAGTTCGTTTGGCCTAGTTGGTAGGCAGTCGGACCTCGGAATCGCAGTACGCAAATTCGAATCCCAGTCATTCTACTTGCGTTCCTAATTCGACTAATACCCGTGGGAAAAGTATGAATTCTCAAATTCCCTCCAGCTAACATTGTGTTATTAGAAAAACAAACTACGTGTGTATACAATGATTGTTCTTGCCATTAAATGACCTAAAATGGTTGATATGTCGTTAAACACAACCAAACAAACAATAAGTAGATACTGAATAACACAAATTGGAAATTACGCATTAACTCTAACAAAAAAAGAATTACTATAAATTCATCGCTTCATCAAAAGAGCGAATTTGAAAAGGCGTCCGATTTCCAAAAAAGACTAATTAAGTTTGAATTAATTAGCAAATGATTTATTATATCACACACACACACACACACACACACACACACAGACACAGACACACACAAAATACAGTCACACAAAAAATCAAATTACAAGTCATTATTGTTTTATATTAAATTGATTAAACACATGTTAACAAATTATATCATTCGCTTTAACGATTAAAAACTCAGAAGAAAATAATAATGACGATGATGATGATGGTGATGATGATGAATACGACTATGATGACGATGATGATGACGATGATAATGATGATGATGAGGATGATGATGATGATGAAGATGATGATGCTGATGACGACGATGATGAGAACGCTGATGACGATGATGATTAAAAAACTTAGAGGAAAATAATAATGACTTTGATGATGATGATGATGATTATGACGATGAGGATTACGACGATAATGATGATGATGACTATGATTACGACGATGATTACGATGTTGATGATGATGATGATGTATCGGGATTATATCTACATGGTCGAGCCAAAACGAAAGTTAGACACAAGGCCAGTTCTACGTGCTCATCATATCCCAGGATTAACAATTTATGCCATTCACTTTAGGCAGTGAAGTTGAAGCATTATTAAAATCTCAGGCCCTGGAATCGTAGTACGGGAGTTCAAATCAAAGTCAAAACCATTGCATTTACCTTAAAAATGGCCTTGTGCCAAACTTGGTTGGTGCTGCTCACCAAGTATATATAATACCATGATTAAGCAACTCATAGAAACTTGATGATGATGATGATGATGATGATGATGATGATGATGATAGTGAGGAGGATGATATAGAGGGGTTTATCTTCTTGTTCAAGTCCAAACCCAAGTTAGACATAAGGCCTGTTTTACGAGCTCGTCACATGCCCGGGATTTTGTGATGTTGTCCTTCACTTAAATGAGTTAACCTAATCTAGTTGGCAGATCTCATCCATCCTGGTTTTTATTATATTCACACCTAGACCAATTACTCTTTGAAGTAAACGAGCCTCATCCACCCAAGGCAGCTGAAATATTATAAAAGTTAAGACATAAAACAACACGATGTTATATATTTATTTCCGGACACGTGTTTCGCTTTTCTTTTGGCATTTTTCGTTGATAATGTCTGAAAAGCGAAACATATTGAATAAATGTGATATTTTGGTGACTGTTGTATGTTATGACGATGAATAAATGTATTCAATCATTATGAGAAGTGAATGGGTCACGAAAGAGTCTAGTTATGGTTAAGCATTAGATTGAAGACCATTTCGAATGAATGTGGTATGTTGTTGACTGTTGTATGTTTTGACAATGAATAAACGTGTTCAATCATTATGAGAAGTGAATGGGTCACAGAAGAGCCTAGTTAAGGTTAAGCATTAGATGTACGACCAGCCTGACAAGCAACTCCCCCTCTCCAATCGGCCTTGTGCCAAATTGTATCTCTCTTTTATTACAATAAATATTAACTAGAGTTCTCAAAATAAATGGTAAAGGATATTTTGTTTCAAGAAAGATTTCTTATCAAGGCATCAATCACATAAATGCATGTGCCTACATCAAACAATAAAAAATACATATACACAAAGATATTGTAACAATTGGTTAATTAAAAAATAGATAGGAATAAAATTTAGATCTAAGTTATGAATAATGAGCATATTCAATGAATATATTTAATAAATTTTAAGTTTATTGAAATACTATTGTGGTCCTAAAACTCACGATCCAATGTCCGTTGGTTTTTGCAAGTACCATTTATCGTTTGGCTGTTTTATTCCTGAGGAAACACACATGTTTGTTTTTTTAATCTGTTGAATGTTCAAAGCTGTCCAGTCAATGAAGGTTGGATGTTGGCATCAATTGAGAAGAAAAGTTACCAACCATTCCAGGGAAAAAAATGAAGAAGCAGGCGTTTGTTATAAACAATAACAAACATTTATTAACTTTGGTGTACAATTATTATAATGTAAGTCTGAAGGGGAAATTCTTCTGCAAGAAGTTGACACAATGATTAATTTGTGTGGAATATGGCAGTCAGAATATGTCGGGATATTGGCTGAGCAGGTTAGCTGGTCATCTGTTTTTTGAGTTTCTTCTCAAATTCTCTTTTTCTTCTCCCAGGTTCTTCTCAGTCTCTTCCCAATTAAATCTTGGAGTCTTCTCAGATTTTTCAAACTGTTCTTCATATAGACCAAAATTTATCCCATTCTAGTGATCGAATTGGTCATCCAATTAGAAAGGATTAAGTGTAACTAACCCAATGATTGGTCAATCAAAGATCATGATTATATTCAATGGGTGTGAAGAAAATACTTATTTAATATTGTTGACCAATCAAAACACAATGGTTATGAGAAATTGATTTTGGTAAAATTATTGGTTAAGTTAAATTTTGAGAAAATTAAGAAATTAAAAACAATAAAATTCCCTTTAAGCCCTCTATTATTTGACTCTAAAAATGTCCTTGCACCTAGGCACATTGACAGTGACATATACTTCATAACAAATCAAATTTGGTTCATTTTAAAAAAGTTGCTTACATGATTGTCTTCGGTAGGAATCTTTAAGTCAACTTAAGTTCAAGGGTTTTTAAGTACAAGTTTTATACTTTTAATAATTTTAAAAAATATAAATACTTTTATAATAGTACTTTCTTTATTTTCATTATTTCTAAAAAAAAATCTTAAAGAGAACAATTAGTAATATGATTTTTGAATTTGAAGATCAAAGGTATTTACTTAATTACTATTTGCACTTAGCTTCTTAAAATCTATACAAAAATGAGAAAATAAATATATATATATATAAAACAAAAAATTTTAATAAAAGTTGAAAATGATAAAAATTATTTTTATTTGTTTTTTTACTTGTAAAATTATTGGTTTAAATAACCCTCAAAAGAAGAAACCAAACTCTAAAAAAATATTTATTTTTCATACAGACTAAAATTAATGGGGAAACCAATAACTGTAAATTATATGTTAGTGCTTTGAAAATCTACCCTTTGTACTTTAGTTAATGCTTTGTTAATTTTGTTAATGTACTTTTTGTCCTGTCATCATTCATAAACATTAAAAAGCTTATTCACTTTTAACTTGTCAATCAATGAAGCTAGTCAAAAGGAGTCACATGGTTAAATTCCAAAAGGTGGCTTTTACAGTTACATATACTGTTGACACCTAAAATATTTTTTTAACAGTAGGAGTCAATGCAAATGTTCCTGCATGGTATTTTGAGTGAAGAAGAAAAAATTCTCCCATACCACAACCTGTTTTAAGATGGTTGCTAAACTTCTATATACTGACAGATTCAACTAGCAACATTAATTTAAACTGAAAAACTAACATGTTGATCTATAATTTCAGATCTTCTATGAAACTTACCATATTTATTTTTAATGTTAAACTAAAATTAATTTGATATGTAAAAAAAAAGCAAAATTAAAAACCAACAGAAAGAAAATTCAGATATTCATCTTTAATCCAAGAATGACTTCACAGAAATTAGGTTATTTTTTCTATCTTACATGAATATTACAAAGCTGTGTAGAAAAGATACTAAGTCTTTTTCATAGAAAGTTTATAACCATTGTGAGAAACGTTTATATTGAAATAGATCTCTCTTAAACAAACCCTTAGCCACCCCTCCCCCCAAAAAAACTGGCCTAAATCTATTTACTATATAGAGCTCTATAACTTGATTGTTTTGAGAAATTATATGTTATTGTATGTGTGTGTACATGTAACCTATCCAAAGGTAAGGGAGTGAGGCATGCAACGCACCTTGAAAGCGAGAAAGCTTCTTTAAAATGTTTTTTTTATTTATATATTAGGCCTGATATAAACAGTGATAAGACGACCAAAGAAAGTAAACAATTTTTTTGCTTGTAGTTTTCTTCAAAGAAATTTATGTGAACATAATTTTCCATAGATCCCACTTCTCTTAAGTAAGCAGGTTTTATAAGTAACTTAGGGATAAAGATGTAATGATATGGCATATGATAACTAGAATTTGATATTCATTTCAACTTAATTATATATCATAGTAAAAGGACGGTGGAGTATTCGGGATCTGGAATCATATTACGCGAGTTCAAATCCCAGTCAAAACCATTGCATTCACCTTTAGCTGCCTATAGCTGAAGGGCCTCACTTACATGGGAGAGCAACTCCTCTTGGAGAAGGGTAACACTGAATTCAAAAAGCCCAGATATATAGAGCTTGTAAAAATGGCCTCGGCCTAACTTGGTTTGATGCTCGACAAAGTAAATATGATATTATTGTAAAAGGAAAGGCTGCACATTTTAGAGATATGTGGGAAAATTATACAAATTTTATGGGAGAAAAGTAAATATTTTAATAAAAAGCCCTAATACATTTATAATAAAGCAATCAACATAAAAAAAAAAAGAATGAAAAATACATATAAAAAGGAATAAATTTTCAAAAATGTTTTGTATACATATAAACAATCATTCTATTTCTTTCTCTTTATACATGTTCATATATATTACGTTGTCCCAAAATTTCACAAAATTTTACTCCCCAAATAATAACAAAAATTATTCTTCAAAATTAAGACCATCATTTTCCAAGACTTTCTGCCAGCTTTTGGATCTTGTAAAAGTATGTTTATCTGGCTTCATATCAAAGAAATCTTGACACTTTTTTGCAAGTGTTTAAAAACTTTTGAGACAACCAAATATATAAGGAAATCTACTCCTATTATCTAAAGATCATCATATGAAACACAGATAAAATTTTGGATTTAGTCAGAAAATTTCAAAGTGCCACTGACAATAGTTTAGTCAGAATCAAAATATAACTCTGTTTTGATATTATCATAAAACAAAACCAAGAACAGAGGTTTTATAATGCATCTCATATTTATTATTAAATGGATGAATTAATCAAGAGAATAACTTTTTCTTTTCATATGTGTAACAATTGTCTAATGAACTTTTTAAGCATCTTGGTTGAAAATATAATCTAAAACATAATGGAATCTAGCCAAGTAATACATGAATGCATTTAAAAAGAAATTATTATGAATTTAAAAATTTTGGATGTGTTTGTTTTGTTTGTTTTTTTTAAAAGATGTTTAAAAATACTCATAATGACAAGAATAATTTGGGACTTAATAAATGTATCTTAACAAGACATAGCTAAAAGCTGGAATTTACACCTACCAAAACATCATGAGTTTCATAGTTTAAACAGCTGCTGCAAGTAATTTATATGAACTTATTTCATGTTACCTGTTTTGTATAAAAATCAATCTAACAATTTCTTGTTTCATTGCTAAGAAATTTTGGTCTTTCTTCCTATTGATTTTATTTGAGTTGTATATCAACTCTTGTAGGTTATTTCAATTCTGGGGTAATTTTTTTAGTATAGTAGTATTTTTTAGAAATGATCTTGAGAATTTCAGTATACTAGTTTTTTTAAAGGTTGATTATTTTGTTTGACAGTCTATAAAACTGTAAGGTCATTTAATTCAGAAAAAATTGAAAAAATATATTTTTGTAAATAAGTTATATAGTTATAGGATTCAAAACAATCAATTGCCACATACGCTTCTAAAGGAATAATTTCTTTTTACAAATCCAGTTTAATCCAAGTGCTTTTTAACTTATCATAAAAATCACGATTTTATGTTAATTCACTTTAGTATATGTCTTCTTGAATTTTTGGTTGTTGTGATGAAATTACAAAAAATTCTCACAGACTTTATTGAAACATTGATTGATTTTTTATAATGATTTTCTAAGGTTCTCTAAACAGAATTGATATTAATTAGTTAATTTGAATTAAAACATTTACACTACTAAAACAATTGAGTGTAGGCTTTCATATATTTTAACCAATTAAGTAAAAATTCAATAGACAGTAAAATTCAAGAGGAAGTTAGGTTCTATTGTGTGATTATATGATTACCATATAATTAATAGAACAAATTCAGCTTAAATTACATATTGGGTTATAAGCCAAAATTAGAGATTATTACCATCAAAAGGTGTTGTGAAAACAGGATAAATGTATGATTATTCTAATAAATACAGAAAAAAATATTCAAAGATTTGATTTGATTTAACAGATAGGCATTGTTGAGATCATATAATCAGAAGTATAAATTCTAATTTTAACTGATAAAGACACAGTAATTCTAGCTGAAATAGTGAAACTGCACACACAAGATTATTTATCTGAGGACACTGACCTCAATTCAAAGATTTTCATTAACAGTATCATCCTAAACAAACAGATACTGTTGTAAAAAAAATTGATTTGAGTATGTAAAATTCTTGTCTATTTCTAAAATAAAAAAAGGAAAAAAACTGGCCAAGTTTCTCAAATGATTAAATGCAGTTTTCTAACAGTGAATCTTGAGAGTGAATAATAATCAGAATATAAAGAGTAGCAAGGACATTAATGTTAATTTTAAAGTTGAAGCATTAAACTATTAGGCTAAAGAAATTTCCACTTCATCAAATTTATATTTCTTTCTAAATATATACTTTAATGTAATTGTGGTAATTATGAAATCTTACACTCTTCTGTGGTATTTATGAAATGACAGTTTAAGAAATTTTGCAAAGATATTCAATACAACTCAATAAAATGTTGTTGACTAACATAGAATGATAAAGCAATTAACATTTTCTTTAAGTTGCTTCTTAAAAATATAGTATATTGTTATTAATAACACTATATATCTCCCATTAAGAAACCAAGCCAGATAAAAAAAAATGTTATTGAGAACAATTTTAAGTAGTGTCATCCCCGTTTTGACAAAATAATTTATAGTAGGTCAAAATATGTCAGGTATTTTTGTCTTATTTTATTTGCAAATAATACAGTCATCATTTTTTTCTCCAACATATACATAAAATTTTGAAACATATGGTAATTAGGCATTTGGAAATAAACTCAGGTCATTCACACAAAGGCTAAACACATTTTTATTCACATTAAGCATCCATCCATTGAGATATACATATATATAATTTTTTTTATTGACATAATTTGAGGAAATCAATTATACTGACATTCATAAACAATACAAGTTTGTTTTGAGAAAGGTTGAGATGAAATTCCCATCTAGTAAGAGGCCAAAACTTAGATTATATTCAACCAATAGCTGTTAAATACCTGAACACATTGTATACAGAAAAAGCAAAACAATTACTTGTAAGGGGTTAGAAAAGGAAGACTTTCAAGATTATTGAAAAGATAAATGAAAAAAAAACGTGTTTTTTTTATAAAAATTGAATTACAAACCAGCCTTATTATCCAAACACATAGTTTTGAAAGAGAAACTAATTGATATATGTTTCTTTTATTCAAATTATATGTAGAATAATTCTTATTATCTAATTATCACACTTAGTCAAAAACATTAACAGAAAGCCAAATAAACATTATATGCAAATGCATTAATGTAAATAAATACACAAATTAATTGACATTAACAAGCTTTAAATTAAAACATGTTTGCTTCATGAAAACACTTACATTAACAGGTCTGATGAATAGACAAATCAAGTTTTATATGTTATGTTGAAATATTTTTACCTTTTATATAAATTTACACATCCATATTCATATACATTCTTATCAACATAATTGATTTTTACAACATAGAGATATTTATATCTGACGCAAACCTATACACGAAGACACCTTATAATGACAAACCTATAGAGCAAAAAGAAAAAAAAATCAATAAAAAAAGTAGACAGTTTGTTAATTGTTTGATGACATAAGTCAGACAGGAAAATATCCTGTTACTGTAGAAACAGTCAGTCTCAGTTTAACAAGAAGCTTTGCCCCTATCCATTTCAATCAATTTTCATTGATATTTGTGAAAATCTCCAGGTCTTACTGGTTATGGGTTTTAAAACCCTATTAAATAAGCTCAAAATTTGATCAGTTCATCATGGCTGATTTTATTTGTGGGAATGATACAAATCTCTTTACTCTGACTTTAATTTCAGGCTGTTTGTTCTCTGTACAATTTGTTTATAAAATTATTTCTATAAATTATAAATAAAAAGTGATCTTAGTATTGAGTTAACCAAAAAGTTTTATATACTGTTGAACGAAGAAATCCAACCATTGGTTTAAAATAATAGCACTAAAAAGCTTTGCATTGAAAGAGAAAAATAATCTTTAAGCTTAATTTAGGAAAAAAAACAAACTATCATTAATATTGTAACATCTGCAAGTTAATAAAGTACTATATTCTCTAAATTAATTCTCTTCATTAAGGTATGAATCCATATCTTCCCTCCAGCTATGGGTTAAATAGTGTAAGACATCAACAGCAAATGATGTCCACAGTGACACAATGACACTAAAGGCGGGTAAAGGCTGCAGCAGAGGATGGACTCCAGTTGTCGTGGTTCTCTCCATGCCATTAGAATCAGGTTATCCTCTGTCAAGGAGCCGTGTGGTGACTGCAGGTGCATCAGTCTTAAAAGAAATCACGCATAGGCGTCCTCCCAAAAGGGTCCACAGAACCAAGATGAAGGACAGTCATACTCGACCACGAGTGACCGCCAATGAATATTCTCTAAATAAAAGATAATGCTAATTTGTACTTAGCTTAATTAAATTTATTTTCAATCATTTTATCAAATATTTATTCTTTTTAAATAATCAAGCAAGTGTAAACTTTCCACTTGTTAAACCCCCCAAAATTATCCTTTTTTAAAGATAAAGCTATTAAAACTAGTCCATAAACAACTAAAAATTCTTATTAAATTTTGAAAATAACTTACATATCTTTTAATATGTTTGAAAATAAGATGAAAACAAAAACAACTTTTTAAGGTGTGCAAACATGGTTAATTTTAGATTACTCATTTTTTAAAATCAAATAAATTGTACTTTATCTAAATTAAATCTTATTTAGACCAAGTTCTAAATCAGAATAGGCATATATTAAAACTATTAGATTGATTTACATAAATTCTTAAAATTGTTTTAACAAAACCTTTAAAGGTTAGGAATGCTGAAAAATTATTAGCATACTTTACATAATTTACGTCTGTTAAGACTTCAGAGTTTTCTGTTGTAAAAGATGCAAGAATACTAATTGAAAATTGATAAATCAATTATATCAATTCTGTAATAGAACAAAGTATATTTCATCTCTATTTAATAAAAGTTAGCTTAATATACCCCATTCACTTTTATGCTTTATATTCGTACAAGGTATGAAAAATGTGGAACAAGTATGAAAAAAATAATTCTTCTTGTCAGAAGTTTTTTTTATAATCCATTTAATAAGGTCTACAACTAACCACCATAAGTGTGGCAGTGAGACTTAACTATGCTTAGACTGTTCTTAAAAACTGTCCAAATTCAGGTAATTTGTTCCAGCCTGACTATGGTCCAAGAACTTTTTATAAACTATAAAGTTAATTCAACCACTAAACACATTAAACTTGGCCTTATGCCACATATTTGTTTCATGCAAGTCCTGTTAAATGCTTGCATGCTCAGTCATAAAACTTTACATATCTTTCAATCGTTTCTTTAGCAATACCTTTATTACAAATTTCAGTTGGTTCCAAAACATGGATGGCTGCCAAGAGCAGATATAGAATGTTTATACTATTGATGTACATTTTACCCAGCAGTAAAATAATTGCTTACCTTGTTTCACAGTTTTCTTATTCTAAAACATGTACTTAAAAAAAATTAGCTACAAATGCAGAATAAGCAGAGTATATAATCTAACAGAGATAACCTATCAATTTATTCATGCCTGAAAATCTTGTGTATTCATAAGTAAGTAGTGGCTACTGAATTTGATGGATCAGTGTCAAAGAGAATGAAGGTAAGGAAAAGAAGGTGAAGTTTGAAAAAGGAAAAAAAAGATTAATCTGAAGAATCAAAAGAGAAGAAAAGGTGAAATAGGAAGTAAAGAAAAGTCAGAGATTAATGAATAAAATAAAAAGTAGAAAGTGGAAAATGAAAGGAATTAGTGAAATAAGGAAAAATCTGAGTTAAGTAATTAAAAGAGTAAAATAATTTGTATTCAATTAATAAAAAAAACTAATTTTAATTGCACATTTGCAATAATATAGTAATAATAAACTTTCATGTTGTTTTTTTATTAAAAAAATCAACCAATACAATTATACAATGTCTATCAATCTATAAATTTTAGTTTGAACATGTTTTTTCTGCTGGTTTCCACTTTATTTTGATATCATTTGCTTCATATATGTGCATTATAAAATATTATTATAACCATTAACTATAATGAGTTTATTCAACAAAATGAAATTTTCTGCCATTCTCAATAAAAGTTTGCAAATTATGAATTTAAGTGATGCATGTAAAGTGTATAACAAAATTGATGGTAGTATAAAATGAAATGTAAAACAAAATTTACTAGACCAGGTTTTGACAGTGTGCAAGTACAATTGCCATCTAAGAGTCTATAAAAAATAGTACCTTACTATATAAGTGGTTATGTCTTTTAAACAACATAGAACCACTATGCATAAATATAGGGGTATACATTCATACAGCAATTAATCATCTATTGTTTTTATGCATCAGTATAGTTTACAAATCAATTTTATCTTTTTCAGATTTGCTTTTTCTATTTGATAATAAATCTCTGAATCTATTCATAGCAGAATAATACAGAAAATATGGTACTTTAGAATTAATTTATTTATTATAAGAAGATATTCAGACATTTGCCCCAAAATGAAATTTGATTTAATTGTGTAAAGCCAAGTAATGTAGGTTTTTCACTCTTTGTGGAAAATGATGCTTCATGGAAAAGGTCTTGTTTATTATATATTTTTACATGAATAGTAAGATTTCATACAGATTTTTATAAAAGACCATTATATGAACAATTTAATTATGAATCACATAAATAAAACAAAATTAAGATATATTATAAGTGATATTAACTTTTGTGACAACATTTTTAATAACCAAGTAATATTTCAAGTTCCTCTAAAAATATTTATTGATTATTCCCTGTCACTCTATGGTCCCTTAGACAACATTACTATGATACCAATTTTAATTAAATTTGATATACCTGAAATTTGATTAACTTTATATCCTTTGCAAAGTACATATTTGTTGAGAGAACATATGTATTTCATGCTGAAACTATCTTTAAAAAAATACAGCAGGCCAGAATATGCAATAAGTTTTTGTTTTTTGTTGTTTTTGTTTTCTTTAACTTGCAGGTGATCTTAGACTGTGATTCATTACAGTGAAGTGATATCAAAATTGGCATCAAGTTCTGGTTAAATCTTTTTGGTGGAACTATCATCATTACCCATTTCTTTTTTTCCACCCATTTTTTCACTTGCAAAGGTGCCATGTAAGTTATCTAATCTGCAATGTGTGTGTGGGTGAGCGCACACACACACACACACATCTTTACATACATACATACATACATACATATATACATAAATATATATATTTATTTCAAAAGTTGCTTTGAAATGTCTTATTCCCACTTAAAAACCCTTTTTTTCCTCAACTCTGAAGAAATAAAAAGTTTCTCATAAGCTTAGAGGACAAAGAGGGAGGTAAATAAAATCAGTTTCTGATAAGATATAAGATACTTTTTAGTCAGATTTTCCAATTGGTGTAATGCAATGTTCATGAGAAAGAAATATTTGATAAAGTTCTACATGTGTGGATTCACACACACACAAATAAATCTTATAATAATTATAGTATATACAATATATAATTATATAATATTAATTAGCTAATTAAACTATTTATTTATTTGTATATTGATGTTTTTCTGTTTCCTTATCTCACTCAGATAATTTAATAGTTATTTTAAATGGACATTAAACATTCCAGTTGAAAGAAGCAAAATAAAACAAATACAAAAATAGACACAAGACACTCATGAGCCAATTACTATAAATTAATAAATCTAATAAATTAATAAATAAAAATTAAATTAAAAAATAAATGAATAAAAAAAGAGCCTTACAGGTTTAAAGGGTATTTTTTTTAAAAAAGAAATTCCTTAATATTTAGTGCCTAACGATGTCTTTCTTTGATGGTTAGTTTTACTGTTTTATTTTATTGTATTTAGGTTGATTTTGCAATGTACATACATTGAGGTTTCTATTTTTAAAACCAAGATGGTTTTACCTATATCAAATGCTGTATTACTAATTTTTATTTTGAATTTTTATTATTATTATTATTTTATACATATGCATTTCTCTATATCTCATTAATTTTCTTTTTATTACTATATATTTGTTTTTCTTATCTTATTTCTAAAATTTTATTTCTTATTTATAATCAGGGTGACATTGAAAATATAATTTTGTTGTCAAACGCTTAAATTTTTATCGAAGCCATCCATTTAAGAGCATACAGTTTCCTAATATTTTTTTCCAATTTTTGTGCTTTTGCGGAGAGGAAAATTGTATCAATGAGGATAGTATTGATATGTTCTAATGTATTTTCTGCTTTATTTAGGTGCTATTTAGGGGCAATTTATATCTTGCTTCTTATGGATATTTAATCTTAGATTAGATTTTGGACCACCAGTTCAAAAACCCATTTCATACAATGAATATGATAAATCCCACAGACCTCTCATCACCATCCTTCAATTAATGCTTCCTTAAAAGACTTATCAACACCATTGTATATATATATATGAAAGAACACACAAAACATATGAAGATCAATTTCAATATAAGAGATCAATAGACTAAGAATTTAATATGACCCAATTGAATTGAAGATTAAAAGTGAAATAAATTCAATTTACTTACCTTTTTTGTTTTCTTTCTGGTACTTCCCAATTTAGAAAGAACATTAGATCTTCTCTTTTTTTCCTCTTTCTTTTCTTTTTCTTTATCATCTTTTGGGAAACTAAAAAAAAAAATAATAAAATTTATCAAGAGAAGAAAAAGTAAAAATAAATATATTTTAATTCAAACTAATAATGAGAATGAACAAATAAAAAATAGGGTCTTCCAATTAAATAAAGAAAATTCTTTAATATATCTACAACTTGCTTAAGATTAAAAAGTATATATTATTATTTGTTTGGTGAGCACCAACCCAAGTTTGGCACAAGGCCATTTTTACGTGCCCTTGCCCGGGCTTTTTACATTCAGTGTTACCCTTCACCTAGATGAGCTGCTCTCCCGAGTTAACGAGCCCCACCTGCCAAGGCTGATAAAGTGAAAGTAATGGTTTTTACTGGGATTTGAACTCACGTAATACGATCTCAATTAAAAAGTATATATGATAGCTATGAATCATCATGACTGTTGTTGACAATAAGTAAGTTGTCATTAATGCTCTTACAGGTTAATTGTAAACTGCATGACATGGCAATAACTCTAACACACAACCCCAAAACAATGACTTTACTGCAGTGATCATGAAGAGAGTGTTGTATAAGTTTTTCTTGTAAGTTTCTGCAAAAAAGTTTGAGATATGGAACTTATAGTAAGCTATCTGCATGCTTAGTTACAAACCCAAGGATTTTCAAGTCATTACAAACAGTGTTAAAGGATCATTGACCCTCTCAGAACAAAAAATATTGTTTTTTTTATTCTGCAATGTTTTTAGCCATTCCCTTAAACAAGTAGAGGAAGTTTGCCAATGGGCTAACAAAATCTTTCAATATAACCCTAACGCTTTGTTGCAATCAATTTGTGCCCAAATGGCAATATTTTAACTGGGGCTTAAATTATGGCGCCGAAATGAACAAACCCAATAGTCTGACTTCATGAATATGAGCATATAATTAAAAAGCATTATGACTTTCATCTTTATGTTCAAGATTAAATTCATAATTTGTTTATTTAATGTATGTGACAATAACCTAAGAAACAATAAAAGGTTGAATGTTGTCAAATATAATCATAAAGATCTGAGTATCAAGTGGTGAGTGTAAAAAAATGGTTTGGAGAAACCATATTTATGAAGATCATAGGAGATTTCAAGCAAAGTAGATAGAACACCATTTTGGAGTGAGCTCTGCAAAATTTCTCCTAACAATCTACAGAATGTCTGTGGCAGAGGTTGTCCATCAAGAAAATTTTTTTTTTCAATTATGTGACATAACAAGCGATGCAGCTGTCCCTACAAGTCACTAGGTGCAATAGATGGCTTTATATTACGAGTATTGATTCCTGGGCAATTCCAGGTGATCAAAATCATAGTTTAGTCATTAAAAGACTAGCAAGCTAAAATAAGGTCACATATGCTATATCTATAAAAACAATTTGTAAAAGTTAAGAGCAAAATAACTTTGTGAAAACGACCCTTTTCTATAAAGTTTCAAAAACTTAATTTCTCTCTCGGCCTCTCTCTCTCTCTCTCATATATTATATTTATTTGGTTGAGCACAAACCAAAGTTAGGCACAAGGCCATTTTTACGTGCCCATTATATCTCAGGGCTTTTGTAATCATTGTTGCCCTTCACCTAGATAAGTTACTCTCCCGAGTTAACTTAACCCATCTGCCTGAGGCAACTTAAGGTAAAGGCAATGGTTTTAACTGGCATTTAAACTCGCATAATACGATTCCAAAGCTCAAGATTTTACCAATGCTCCACCATCGCTGTTCTCATATGTGCGTGCGTGTGTGTGTGTGTGTGTGTTTGTATTTTGCAGAGAGAAAGAGGGACACAGAGATTTTCTTCTTTCAAGCTTTTCATCAATTTGTAAAAAAAAAGTTCCAATATCATTGACACCCAAGCAATGATGGTTAAATTTTCTTTCCAGTCATCAATATATTAGCAAATTATTCAAGGAGAGCAAAGTACTTTCAATAAAAAACAAATTTTATTTACATACCTGTTTAAGAATTCATTTAATATTCCAAGATCTTTTTTTTCCCTTCCTTTTCTGGGTTCAATTGCTTCTTTGTTTAACTCTGCAACTTCATCTATCTCCTCAATCTCCTGTTGTCTACGAAATTTTCTGGAAAATCAAACGACACAATAATAAAAAAGATGAGGCAAAACTAGATACTTAAACAGCAAATTTATAGTTAAAAAAAAAAGAAATATATATTTCTTTGCATTTTTTGTTGTCAAGCATTAAAAAAACTGGGTTTTTTTTATATTTATCCAGTTTGTCAAAAATAAAACGATTGATTAATTTAGTATACAGATTCTGCCTACAACAATAAATATGATACAAATCTACAGAATAAAGAATTTATAACATAAGAAAAAGATTAATATAGACATAATACACTACAAATTATATTGTATAAAACTTATTAAATATGTTTTTAAATAATTAAAAATTGATATAAACCTATATATTTTTAAACTAATAAAAAGACAATTCTATTATTACTCAATAAATGAAGATCTTTCAAACACTTTTTCATAATTTTTCTCATACAAAGCCTCACAATGAAACTCAATAATAGCAATACCAAGAATAGAAAAATGATAAAATATTTTATTCTACTATACATTCTTAGGTTATATAAGTTTGAAAAAAAAAAAGCCAAATGATTTTGATTTGTTTCCATGTGCTTTTAAAACTGGGAACATAAGTCTTTGAAGACAAGTAATTAATTTGAATACAAAGGGAAGTAAATCCTGTAAAGCAGATGAGCTGCACTACTTATTGACATGAAGATACTGATGATTTTTGTTACAACTGCAAATTGTAGCATGAAATTAAAAAAAAAACTTATAAGGTTTATAAAATAGCACAGATTAAATTTTTTTAGTGATATTAATATGATTTTAATGAATTAAAATAATCTTTCTATCTTTAATCTATATTTATTTCTAACTTATTAATTTTTCCATAATAATAATAAACTAAAATAGTTCTTTAATTCTGAGATATAGTATTTAAAAGAAAGCAGTAAAATGCTAAAAACAGGGATAGATATTTTTTTAAAAGAATTAAAATTTAATGTTTTGGAAAATATTCAAAAATTTAAGTAAATGATGAAAAAATTGCATTTATTTGCAATATGATAAACATTGATTAGAAATTTTCAAAATAATATTTTACATAACAAAGTTAATTTTAGGGATTCTAAAGTGAAATAGAAAATACATTAAAATCTTTATCAAATATACAATCAAAGTCTAAATTAAAATCATTTGTACAAGTAGCATGCTAATTTGTTATAAATTCTTTTGTTTCAATAAAGATTATATTAGGAAAACAATTGCAATTATGAACATGTAATATGATAATAGAAAATTCAACATGATTCTTATTAGTATGAACAGCCTCAATATTATTTCTTCAAATTAAATCTACATTAAAAAATAATGTAGTTAACAAGCAAATCTAATTTGTTAGTCAAAGCAAAGGCAATAAGCCAAAGACTTAAAAAAAAGAAGAAAAATTGATAATTTTCAAGAAAGCATTTTTCCCCTGTGAAAAAGCAGAAGCTAAAAATTAAATCATAGGAAGCAAAATATTATAAATATAGAAGTACAAGAAAAGACATTCCCATGTCAACACTGAATATATTCCGGAATTTAGGAAAAATTGTTTATAAAACATGGATGTATTTTTCTTGATTATCAAATATTGAATATATCAGTAAATGACTTGGATGGTTTGTGTCCACTTAAAACAACTAATTATAATACGGATTAGTCAGATTCATTTCATAGTAATACAAATAATTTAAAGATTTAAGTGCCTAAGATCAGATTTACAAAACTAGACACATTGGTTTGTTAAGTAAAGATAAATATGATAAACTTAATTTTAAAGAGTAACTTGGATTAAATTTGAACTAAAATAATAGGGATTTAAAATGATAGAATACTAAAAGTAAATCAAATACAATTAAATCAATAAAATAGATTGATAGTAGAGCTGGAATGAGTTCTAATAATATAATAATAATTTGGATTATTAAGGTCACTAAATGATAAATTCACAGTTGTTTTTTAAATATTTCAATTAATTTGTCAATTACATGATTGATAATAAACATTGAATCAAATCTGTTGACAATAACCATGATATTAATTCCTTAAATTTAAATTCTATGCATCTTGTCATATGAAAAACACAATTTACTTTTTTTCATTGGGAAAATGAGTAAATTGTTTTTTTCATATGACATAAATAATAAGAATAAAAATTATTTAATTCTTTTTGTTCATCAAATATCACTTCTATTGGGGTTTTTAATGGAAACTCGTAAATTGATAATTTGGAGAACAAAAACAATCTGATTCCTTTTGTAGTTGTTTAATTCATATTTAAAAGTAGAGAGTATATGAATTAACACCTTTCCAAAAACTAATAATACGAAACTGAACTCTACAGATCAATCTATGATTGAATTCAGCCAACAAATTTTGCGATCCAAGTCATTAACAATTATGCCAGCAGAGTTTTCCTTTAAATAAGAAAAAAAATGAATTGCTTCGAAGTTGGATGCATAAAAATATTTTAAAATAATATATAAATAAGAAACTGATAACACTAAATAAAATACAATAAGAAGTAACAACATTTTTTACAATGAAATTCACCATTAATACTTAAAAATGACCAAAAACAAAACATTAACTAAAAACAAAAACTAAATTAAAAAAGTTTTTGGTGCATGTGTTAGAGTAGTTTTGACATTTTATAAAATTCATTTTGTAATAAAATAACCATGTAGAAATAGGCATGCTAAAATGCAAAGAATATTATACAAAATGTTAATAATTAAAAATCATAAGGAAATACATTTTAAGATACTATGAATTGATTTTCATGAACATCTCTTTAGTTTCTTCTTCTTAGAAAACTTTCTTAGAAACTTTAAAAGCAATCATCATTTGAGATGAAAAATATTAGCTAAAAATATTGTTACAGTGTACAACTACATTCAAATAAGGTTTCTGGAAATGACACTTTTATAGAACATGTAATGAATCATCAGAAATAAAATATTACATTAATTTGAACTCAACTAAGGACGTTTGAATATGAATAATTTCAGTTGTTTTGTGAGATGTATTAAATTGCATTACTTTGTTCTTTTGTTATTCTTACTTATTTCCCATGCTGAATTTTAAAAGGACTTTAGATAGTTTGCCAAAAGTTATATATAATAAGAAAGCAATGGCAGTTCTGTTTTTAGAAATAGTATTACAAAATACATTTCTGTTATCAGGTATATTTTTAAAATTTCAATATTTAGAAAAAAAATTACTGAGCAATCAAAGAATCATAAAATATACAAGAATGCTGTGGAATCCATTATTCAAACTTCTATTATTGATTGATAAGCTGACTAACCATAATTTCTTAATTCACAAAGTTAGAGTATTACCATAATTGTGAAAGAGATTTTTCTGAAGAAAGTAACAAAAAGTTCTATTGAGATAGTTTCATGTATATATAACTGTTTTAAGGTCACTTAAAAAATTAAAAATTCATCTCATCTTTAAGGAATCCAGGGAATTCTTTGAAATATTCATATAAATAATTCTTATCAAAATTGAATGATTGATAAGATTATCTAGAGATATTTTTTTTTTAAATCAAACTTGATTACAATTAATAGTTTTAAATAACTATTTGAAGTAAGTCAGACATTAATATTTTAAAACATTTTCTGAGATATTTCACAGAAGTTGTCTTCCAATGCATATAAAAACATTTGAACATTTATTATGAAAACTGATTTTGCCTTTAAGCAAATCTAAATCTGTACTTTTAATCTAAAATTACAAAAAGCAAATTCATAATCCTTGTAATTTAGAATTAATTAACTTCTGAAGAATTGTTTCAATTAGTATTCAAAACTGAGTTATTTTGCTAAAATCTAACAAGGATTGTACTTATTTTCTATAGAAATGCAATTATCCTTTGGCTAGAAAAATCAAAACAAAGATGAAAAGAATAATCAAATGAAAAAAAAAAAAAGAAATATATAAAAATGGCTGAAAAAACAGGCATATATTTAAAGTGGACAAGTCATTAATGATAACCATGTGCAAAAGATGGAAAATTCTTTATGATATTATCTTTTATAAAAGACATGCAAATAGCAAGATATAAGCAGCAAAGTGTAAAATAGGAAGAGAAAGAAGGTTTGAAAAAGAACACATGCAGGCAGAGGAAACATAGTTTGGGATAGCCATTATATTTTTTAAAAAGTCTAAATTTGAATTATATATATATACATATATATATATATATATATATATATATATATACATATATATAAAATAAAAGGAAACCAAACGAAGCAGGAACTCACTCATTATCCTCAAGGTTTTGGATATAAAATCTGAAAGTTTACAAGAGAAATGATTGTGGTCAACCCTCAGTTTCATACCATAGTGCCCCGGTGTAAAATCTTCTGAAATTGGTGCAGATGTGGGTTAATAAATAGATAATTGTTTATTAGAATTTTATTGTTTCAGTTTTGTTTTCTATGGGCACTTTTAGGTGGAATTTGGAGACATCTTCAATTTTTTTATTCTTTTTTTGATAAACCTAAACTCTGAAAGTGCTCATCAAAAATAAAACAGAACAATGATTTTTCTGTAAAGTTTAATCCACAAACATTATCTTTAGAAAAATTCTAAAAATCTTATTTCATATATAGACATTTTAAAATGTAGAATCAATTCTTCTTCATCTCAAGAAAGCCTCAAAAAGTAGTGAAATTAAATAAGAAAGAATTTTATTTAAAAAATTGAAAACGCTTGTGAAAGAGAAAAATATTTTTTTTAAATTGTCTGAAATACTGTTGAACAATAAAAAAAAAATTAAGAAATAAAAATATACATGGAGTTCAATGAATTAAAAGATGAACATTATTTCAACTGTATTAACAGAAAATTCTATTTTCCTAATAATATTTCAAATGTATTTCTTAAATATATTTTTGGTAAAGATATATTGTCTATTACAAATTAATTTAAAGAAATTTAATTTCCACTTCTAAGAACCTTAAA
Organism: Idiosepius hallami; assembly: GCA_034780655.1. Taxonomy (NCBI): domain Eukaryota; kingdom Metazoa; phylum Mollusca; class Cephalopoda; family Idiosepiidae; genus Idiosepius; species Idiosepius hallami. The sequence continues at coordinate 20,784 of JAUZSX010134929.1, forward strand.
TATTATGGAATAATTCTTGGTATTAACATCATTCCCTTTTCCTTCAAAACTACTGTTCTGTTTTTGCTACTTATTTTTTTTTTTAATTTTTGTTTGCACATATTCTGATCTTCTTCAACCTAACAGGTTGTCAACCTTTTAACTTATATAGATGTTAGAAATTATCTGAGGGTTCATAATTAAGAAAAGATCAGAAAACATAAGTTAAACAATTATTTAAATATAAACAACAAAGATGAAGGTCATAATCTGAAGAAAAAAATTGTAAAATAATTTTTTTTAATATCTATATTATAATATATAAAGAAGTTTTCAATAAGGGACCTTATGGCTAATATGGAATATAAATAAGTACACTATGGTAGTTTAGTAAACCACAAGTAGATTATGATTTATTATTTTCTTTTATTCACCATGTACACAAAGAATACAACAATTAGCTCTTTTTCATTTTAGCTTTATTCTTTGAACTCAGAGGAATAGCATGCATTATTTTGGATAGATTTATTGAACATAGAACAAATAAGATTTAGTCCCAAACTATTATTTTTATTGTAAAAATTAGAGATTAATAAGATTTCTGTATAAAAATAATTGTTTTAATATTGAAAGATTTTAATCATTTAGATATTTGTTCATTCTCTAAAATCTGTAGTTTTGAAGATGGATTTATATTTAAAAATTCCTTTTAATGGGGAAAATAGTCTGGATCATTTTAATAATGTTAACAATTATACTATTACTATTAATGCTAATATAATCTGAATATCAACAGTATTTAGAATCAGATGCAAGATAATTGTACATTCAAATCATGAAATTAAATTTATATAATAGTCAAAATTGATTTTGTCAAAAATAAGTGAAGTGTTATTTATAAAGCATTTTTAGTATGCAATTCCACAATATTTCAGTTGTATCATCTTTTCATCTTCAGAAAAATCAAAATAAATGCTTTCTAAATCGAGGTAAGTCAGTGTAAATTAGTTAATTTACTAATGAAAATTGATATATTTTACTATCAACAACTGACAAATTGTTAAAAAATGATATAATTGAAAAAAGGGTGGAGATAATTGTAGTTATAACATAGCTTTAAGATAGGAATAAAATACATAATAAATATTATTAGTGGAAATTAATGTTAAAACTTTTACAAAGAAAATCCTTTAATTTAATTTAGAAAAAAATAATCATAATTGAAAAAACAAAAAATACTATATATATATATAATTGCATATTAAAAATATTATAAATTAGTCTAAAAATTAAGTTTTTGCAAGACATGAAAGAAAAGTAAATGTTTGTTGTGTATTTATAAACTTGGTCAAGTACCAAATAAAGTATAGGAGTCAGTATTATGAATATAAAAGATCAATTTTAAAATAATGTATTATTATTGTGCAGTGTTTTCAAATTTCCACATTTTACTTCTAAATTTAAAATTTGAAACCAAATTTTTAGGTTATTTTTTTCAGAAACTAAATACAGATAATATTGGTTATAATCTTTTTGCTAAGATTAACATACTCCGTCAAATACCTTGTACTTTAACAGTAAAGATAGTAACCTTGACATAATCAACATTTAATATACATGAACAATACAATAATCCTAAAAATTCTAACTTTTGGCAATGAGTACATTGTTTGTTGTACCAAACTAAATAGGTTTTATATCAATTTTTCGATAATGAAATTCAGTTTATTTCTTGTCCTTACTTTCACTGAATTTTTAATCAAGGTTACAGCTTCATTCTCATCAAAGGATTGACAGATGGGTTTTTTTTAGAACAGTAAAGTCTTTTATTTCAAACTTTATCAGAAAATCTTTGATACTTGAATAAAATATACAAGTTTCCAGATTGAATAATCGTAAAATTCATAGATAAAAAAAGCTACCATAATGTATATTATATCATGTCTTTTGAATAACTTTATAAAACATCATCAATGATAAATTAAATGAATGGTTGAAAACCATCTACTGTTGCTCACAAGGTAATAACAGTTTCAGTAAAAACTTTGAAGATAGCAGAAACCTTCTTGATGTGAAAAGTTAGCATTCATGCAAACCTAAATTCTTCGCAGAATCTACAGAGCAGAACATGCAACAAATAGATAAAAAATATTTTGCATATTTTTAATAGAAGAGAAATGGGGATTTTGGTAATAAATTGTGGTAGAATAAAGGCCAGAGCAGCAACAACATCAAAAATGAAAAATAAAATGTAAGATATGTATATACATAATTATTTTACAGTTCTCTTACCACTTCACTATTAAAATTTTTAAATATCCTAATGAACTTTTAACTTGTGGCCTTTTAAACAAAATATAACTGATTATTGCATACAAACAGAAAAATCCAGGTGAAATTGATGTAGATTTCAAATGTATGTTCATAAATCAATTAAATCATATTATTTTGAGCAGATAAAAAATTATTTCTGTTAGAGCTAAATCATTTCTAAAAACTAAAGATACTTTTTTTATCTTAATCACATCATGCATGCAGTTCAAAGATATAATGATGACATGCATTCTATAGAGCATCGCGATTATATTATGTCTCGAAGTTGATAATGATGTTTTCATGCAGTATTCATTTTTGGTTTCACTCTTACATTTATCAACAATAATGGATATGGTTGAAAAATAATGAAGTTTCTTAATTTTTGAATGTAAGTCAGAAATGAAGGTAAGTATTCTAAATTTTGTACAAATTTAGCTGTTGTTCTGTTTTAGTTTTTTGGTTCAGTACAAATATTAGTTGCTGTAAGTTGATGAATTAGTATCTAAACAGAAAAATGTTCACAAATTTCTTTACAGAAAATAACACACAAAGAAGTAATTATGATATTATTAAAGAAAATATTTTTTCAAAAGGTGGCGCTGGAAAGGGATGATGTATTGAATGAAGAGAAAAAGTAAAATTTACATAGATATTTCTAAATTGTACTCATTGACTATTATTATATATATATATATATATATATATATATTCATTCCAGCAGAAAAGCTTGGCGTTGCTTGTTTTCAACTCATGAATATGTATCAATGATGATTCAACACAAAATCTTGTATAACTTTTAACATAGTGCTGAACAGTCATTTTGATTACATTAGATCTCATCAGTGGCATGCAGTGTTATAAAAATTCCAAACGCCATGTAGGATTCAAACTTGCAGACAACATAGTATGGAATAAATGCCCTAATAACTGGCACATAACACAGAAATTTTAATGGTTTTACTCTTAGCCTCTCTCTTCTTTCTAAAAGCTTATTTTTTCAATTATCAATAATTATCGGAGGTAGTCTGAGACAAAACCTAGCTAAGAAAACTCTTAGACACAAGAAGTATATCTTTGTAAATTTTGAAGAAAATCAGTTCTGCCATTTCGGAGTTTATAGATAAGGAACATACACTGTTCATTTACATATAGATTGTGGATTTGGCATGAAAGTATAAATCATTAATGTTACTTTACATTTTATTTGGGTTTTGATAATCAATTTTTATGCAGATCTCTAAACTATATATATAGTTGAGGTTAATGTGATGAAGAAAATAATAAATCTGACATGTTTTGGCAATGAAACCATTTAAAATATGTCAAGTAAAATTTAATAGAGGTTTTTCAAATTAATTCTTTGAAAGACAATAATAACTTAATACCAAACAAAATATTTTAAACATGAAAATGAGTATAACTGCCTTATATATTTCTGAAAAGAAAGAAAATGAACTCTATTGAATGATTAAAACACTGCAGTCATGACATACTACAACTTTATCAAAACATAACCATTTGAATTGAGAAAGAAAAAAATTGGGAGGTTGGAAAATTAAAATTCACTATTCATCAATTAAATAATAGACATTTCAACTCATAATAATGAAAGATATGAACTAAACTATAAAATTTTAAAATTATCATTATTGTTGTTATTATTAAGATTGTGCATAGAGTCAAAATGGAGGAAATATAGAGAACCAGAAGCCAAATTTCAAGAAATGCATTGTGAGAATAGGGTGAAAAAACAAGAGAATTAAACCAACACCTGAAAAAAACAACCTCAAAAATAGATAAATTAAGTTAAGAATGAATGTATAAAAATAATTATGTGAAAGTTTTTAAAATTATATACATACTTATTGTTTCTCTTCATCAGAGACATGGCACCTATTGGGAGTAAAGAGAAAAAAATAATGTTTTTAGATAAAAACAAATGATCATGTATTTACAATGATTAAAATACATGGTCTAACTTTTTTTTTTTTTTTTTTTTTTAACTTACAAACAGACACACAAAAATATATTGTATATATTATATACAAAATTATAATCATTTTGTGTTATCATGAAGAAATGCCTTTCCAATGAACAATGAAACAGATGATGAATTTCTGTTCTTCCAAATATAGAAATAAAATCCTGTTATGAATAATATTGAAAAGCATACAACACTTTTTAGCAGCTACATAATACAAGTAAAATGAACAAATCAACTTATACCGGCCTGTATAAAGTCTTTTAATAAATATGAACTTATATGATGAAATGAATTTGGTAAATATAAACTTACATGATAAAATAAATTTGATATGAACTTAGATGATGAAATGAATTCAAAATCTAATATACAAGTAAATATTGAAAATTCCTAATTTACAAAGGTGAATCTCAAGTTGAATCCTAACAATTCTCTCTTTTCTATACTCTGCCTGAGTAGATAATAAAGAAATGAACTAAAGGAGCTCATTTAAAATCTCTATGAGTCAAACTCTTTGATGTCATTATGTCAAATATTGTGCGTACTTTTATGAAATTACAATAAAGGGATAATATTTTTTTCAAATCATTTTATATAGGAAAATTTCATATATTAATTTTATAAAGATTTAATTAATGTCTACAATTTAAAAAAATCACAATAAACTGCTGAAACAGTTACAATCACTAAAGCAATCTTGATAAGAAAATTTCAAATCCAACCTATATATCTTATTAAACAGAAAATTAGCACCAGTGGTTTAACAGCATTCCATTTTCATAACCACTACTCAACACTGAAACAATCTATGCTGGGACTGTCCGCATGCTAGCCATATTTTTGTCAGGAATATTTTCAAATTAGCTATGAAACTACTATAACAGAGAAATATCAAGGCTGACTAAAATTCACATCATAAAACAATTGGAATTTACAACATTCTATGATAGATGGTGCAACGGAACACTTAAGTGGTGTGTGAGAGATACACAGGTTTCTTTATTTAGCCAACTGGAGCAAGTTATAAAACTAAAGATATTTGTACTTAGCAGCAGAAGTGTTGTAATAAAAACGAATGCAAAAGATAAATAATCAATATTGGAATAGTTTGAAAATAAAATTAAATGCAAACACTACGAAATGCATATAAAGTTTACCTTTGTTTTCATCAATATTGGTAGCAGCAGGGATACAGGAGGTTGATAATGACTTTGTAATATTCTGATTAGAAGTTTGGGCAAGAGAAGAATATGGTGCTGCATTAGATGAAAACTCATCGGCTGAATCACTGCCCAGGGGAGACTTAGATGATAATTCCAAAATTTCACAAGGAATCTAGGAAGAAAATAGAATTGTGCATTTTAAGTATATGAAGCTTGAAAAATAATTGATTATAGTAATAATAGGTAACAGCTCATAAGAGTGATTTCCCTTGATTTTTCTTAAAAACCATTTAAGAACAAAAATCTTACATATGTAGTTTTTCTTTTTTACTTTCCAATAAAACACATTACTTAAAATACTTAAACAAAACAAGTTGAACATAAATATATCAGCCTATCTAATTTAAAAGAAACTGAATCCTAATTAATTATCAAGTATCATGATACTAAATACTATTTTAAAGCCTAGTTTTATCATCAAATATATCATGTCAATAATACCTTTATTTTATCTTTAAATTTTTATAATACACTTTTCTTTAATACCATTTGATAGTATATGAAATTTTCTAAAAAGTTGTTTTTCTTTAAAACACCATTTACTGTTATGAATATTTCATCCTATTCTGGGTATGATTATAACACAATTTTTGATAATCTTAGTTTGTCAGGTCTAATTTTCGACAGCAACAGAATTACAGAATCTTTGTAAAAACTTGTAAAAAATTATTAACACTAGTAAATGTATTAAAAAACAAAACACTTTAATTGCAATGAATAATGATATTTAAAAATGCATTGTCATTGCTGTTCTTGTTCCATTGACCACTGATTAAACCAGCAACTATAAATATTAGAGTAGATAAAGTCAGATAGGAATATAATCAAAATAAACTTTTGATGTTATTTTGAAGGTTTTAAATTAAATTTATTTGAATCATTTAATATTAAAGCTTTGGTGTAAGCATAATTTTAATGCAGGTATCTAAACACCACTGGGAAGTGAGTGCTCTAAATTTATCTAGGTTACTCTTGTGTGTGTAGGTTACTCTAATAGTTCAGAGATTTGCTTTGCTTAAATGATAAATCAAATTCAAGAGCTATTACTATAAATAAGTTAAAAAAGAGTGGTACTTGGTGCAAGAACTAAAAATGGAGAATTTAGAAGTGGAAAAGGGTCCCTAACCAACTCTTGTGTGACATTGCTGCTGACCAAGTCCAAGATGGCTACTGGTGTACTCCTATATGATATTTACTTAGTGAGCAGCACCAAGTTTGGCACAAGGCCATTTTTAAGATGAATGCAATGGTTTTGACTGGGATTTGAACTCGCATACTATGATTCCAGAACCCGAGCTTTTACCAATGCTCTAACTTTGCTATCCCTAACAAGGAAGTAAATCCGGCTTCTAGCTAGTGCAAGTTAGATAACTCTTATTACTTCTAGTGGGGGCATGCAGTTAAAGCAACAATGAAGTTAGCAACAATTTAGTCGTACTACAGATGGTCACAGAGAATGAATCCTTTCTAGCAATTTGAGGGCATCAATCTAATCTAATTCTAATATGAATTTGGATATGATGAGCCCCAATTTTCCATTAATATTAGAAGTGAAAAGATTGAGATAGATATTCAAACTGTATTCAGGGAATATAAATGATTATTTCACTTCAATCTTGACTTGGTTACCTTCTGATGTTCTGCTCGAACAGGGAGAGGCCAACTGGGGGGTCGGTTTGTTTCATTGAAGAGAGTGTCTGCAAACAAATGAAAAACAGATGAAACTCCAAAAATTATAAAAGAAAAAATACAATAATTAATAAGCATGAATTGTTGTGCTATATTGTTGCTTTGCCACAGAAAATACTTTTAGATTAAAGATTAAGACTGAAATTGAATTATCAAATCCATGTCTAAGATCATCTTCATGCAAAAGTACATTGCATAGATATCAAGAATATAGTCATAAAATAAACAATTATATCATTAGAAACTTCATTAATAAATAATTTATAATAATTTTAGTAATTGTGATGTCAATCTGAATAATTAGTGAACTGAATATGATTTTAGATTTCCTTTACTTGTCTTGAATTTTCAACATTGTGATATCAGTCTGAATATCACAGTTTTCTTTTTGTTTTTTTTACTTATATCTGAATATCAATGTGGATCAATTTCTTATGAGTACCAATATCAATTTGGTTAAAAATACCAATAAATATATTTCATTTCATAAACCATATGTACTTAATCTTGTTATCAGTTGGACAAATAAGTACCTCTTTTATTTTTGTTTAATGAGAATAGTGTTAAAAGTAAGAGATGGACAAAACTTTTCTCAGAAAAAGATCATTGCTTTCACTCTAGGCATTAAATTTTGAAAACAAATCAATGTAACAAGAATCTTTTTGATTTCCTAATTATCTGCATCCATTCCTTCTTAAGGCCCATTAATTGAATTAAGTCATGAGAGTTTTTTTTTAAAGTTTCTGTCTCAAATTATATCTAAAACTTATCAAGGATAACTTCCCTCTTTGACTATCCCTTTCTTAAATTTTCTCTCTTATTTGTAATCATATATTAATAATTAGCCATTTTCAATATGAAGAATTATAGAGAAAACAATGATATGACAAGATCAGTATTTTTACTAGTGTTCTTCAGTAGAGACAAGAAAATGCTCTGACACTAAAATAACTGTTACACAGAAAATTAAAAGAATTTAACTCTCAATACTTACTGTGTATATACATATTTTCTGCTGTACTTGTGTTGTTTCTGTGATTTCCGTAGATAGAATCTGGTGACATGCTAAGATTCATCATAGACTGGCTGGGGGTTGGGTTCTCTCTGGCATCATGGTAACAATCTTCATCAGATTCGTCTGCCCCCGCAAGGCTGCTTAAGCTGTGACTATAAATTTAATAGGGATGTTAAAAAGAAACACTCAAATTAAATGGCAATGTACAGATTTCCATACTTATAATTGTAAACCATTAACCATTACTGATCCTTTTTTATCTCTATTCAATAGAATTTTGCAAATATTATTTCTAAACTTATCAATTTTGACTCATCACATATAATATTTTAAACTAATGAAAGCAATTTCAACTGAAATAAAGTCTAACTTAGAATTATGTCTGTATGAAGGGTAAAGAACCAGAGAGTAGTTGATCTAGTATGTTTTATGTTAGAGAAGTTATTCTATTTTTAACTCATATAATAAGATATAATAAAAGAAAACACATTATCACACTTGAAATATATACATGTCAATCCATCTCTCTTTCTATATATCTCTCTCTCTTATGATATATATATTTGTATATGTATGTATATATAGTCTTTGATCAAAGGCTCCAGTATGTTGGGAGGTGCAACTTGCCTTTTTAGGTTAAAGGGGGCCGCAAGGTGGCTAAGCACGGCACGGCACGGCACGGCACGACAGATATCTAAATGGATATAACAAAAATATATTTACTTACCTTTTGCTACCTAAAGAAGCCATGGTTGATTTAACATGATTCCAAAAATTCTTCTGCGTTGATTCAGCAGGTGCACGATGATGACCTTTGGTTTCCCTGTGATACCCAAATACTGAGCGATCGCCATGTCCCCCTCCAGCTCCGGCAACAACAGTGTCCCTACCCTTACCTAAAACAGGGGCTGCAGATGCAGCAATTGCAGAAGAAATAGTATTCGCACTTGTAGTTGCTATCGTTGCGGCGGAAAAGTCAGTATTGTCGGCTACTTGTGAAGTGTCACCGGTTGATTTGATGAACGCTGCTACAATTGATGACACACGAGCAGTTGAAGTCGTCGTGCCAGTAGCGGACGCAGCAGAAGCAGCACCTCCGCTAGGAAAGAGCGGTAAATGATCTTCAGAACTGTCCACCGTAACGCCATTGATACAGATGCGGACACCTGATTCATTGCTGTCTGAGGCATAAATGTCTGATGAGTAAATGTTTGAAGAATGGTTTGCACTAAAAACTGTATCACCAATATCACTAGAAAATAGATGTCCACTTCCAGGGCCTAAATCCAGCATTGATTTGTGATGCTCTATTAAAACAAGAACAACATTTTTGGATTGTAAATATATAAAAAAAAAAAATCAACAAGTTTTTGCAAAATCTTTTTCTAATTTGTAGAGGTTCAAATGTAGATGATTCTTAAAATTTTTTACAAAAGTAAAATTGCTTTGTTACTGAAGAAATAACTAAGTTGGACAATTTTCAAGTATAAACTAACATAAAATCTAACTGTTTTTGAAAGAATGAAAATTGGTCTGATATAATCATTAGTTTCTTCTTTTAACATTTCTCTGTGTTTTCTAAGTAATTTATTTGTTTTTATTTGTGTGTGTTTGTGTATGAGTTTTAAGGCTGGTTTTCTTTCTTGTATAGGATATTTTCCACAAGTTCTATTCCTTGTGAAAATGTAAATCCATAAAGAAATCAATTAAAGAAACTTTAACATTAGATAATTTTTAAAACTTGGATTTATAAAAACAAAAAAACAAACTTTTTCATGAAAAATTCTAATTACAAAAAAAAAAAAATAAAGTAACTTACCTGGATTTGTGTTGCTTTTGGGCGGAGTACATCTTCCCTGTATATCAAGGGTAGGGCACGAGCCATATCTCTGGAGGGTTTCACTTTTTACATGCTAGAATTAAAAAGAATTGCAAAAAAAAATATTTTTTATAAAAAATATGCTAGATTAAAATCAGACAATGGAAACATTTAAAATATTCACATTAACAAATTTCCTTGTAGCACATTATATAAGGTTTTAATTTCTGAACAAATTGCTAATTTTGACTAAGATCATTTGATTCTGGTAATAATTAGTAACAGCTAAGTCTTTATGACAAATTATCAAAATAGTTCAACACATGTAAACAAGGAAAATAACAGAATGTATCTTTGAAATACAAAAAATTCAGCTATTACTATGTGTCATATTTTTGTGGTAAACAAATTAGACATGATTTAAGACGAAGGTCTTAAAATATTTCAGTATCTTGGACTTAGAAGACTACTATAAAGTAATTTTCAATGTTAATTTTCCATAAACATTAAATTCATAATAAATAAAATAAAAACTCTTTGATTGAAATAATCTTAGTTAAATAGAAGGGGATAATTCATTTACTGCTAAAAAAGTTATATCTTATATTTGGTGGGGATTGAATATGAACCATGGAGCGAATAAGAGTCTTAAGGCAAAATAAATAAAACATTAGCCTTTAAATATATATAACTGCATTGGCATTATAAATATTCTTGATTTTTTTTTTCAAATAAAAAATTTCTATCATAGCAATATATATTATAGTTACTTGGTGAGCACCAAGCAAAGTTTGGCACAAGGCTATTTTTACGTGCTCTTACCCAAGCTTTTTACATTCAGTGTTACCCTTCACCTAGATGAACTGCTCCCCTGAGTTAACGAGCCCCATCTGCCCGAGGCAGCTAAAGGTGAATGTAATGGTTTTGACTGGGATTTGAACTCGCCTACTACGATTTCAGAGCCCGGGCTTTTACCAATACTCCACCATCGCTGCCTCCGACTATATATGCATAGATTAAGAAATATACGCTGAGAGAGGAATAGGCGGAAAGAGAGATGGATTGATACATGTATATTTCAAATGTGATAATGATTTTTTGATTAATCCTAACAATTATTTTGAAATCTTTTTTCATTTCAAAAGATATGCGAAGCAAAGAAGGTTTACAGCCCTTAAAGAGCTTGCGCCCCCTGTGCAATTGCGGAGTCTGCGCTGAGCATGGTCCTTGTTTCGGGTGACATAAAAAGGGTGAGCAGTGTGTTTTTTAGGAGACGAAGAAAATGCTTGAGCTAGGAAAATTTGGTCTTCGTATTCCATCCATTTTTTGCTTTCAGTTCCCAAAAGAGAAGAAAAGTGGAACCGAAAAGTTATCTCTTAACTTTTAAAGGGTCAAATAAAGAACATTTCGAAAAATTAAGTATCCCTTCCAATTTTTATATTCGCCCTTCTAAAAATGGCCGCGGAAATTCTAATAATATCTTTCTTTTTTTAAAGAATGTATTATCTTTTTTTAACAAATTAATAAATCCTCTTAATAATTCGGGTTTGTTTAACACATTAATAAATTCTCTTAATAAGTCGACTTTTTTTAAACCCATTAATAAATCCTCTTAATAACTTGACTTTTTTTAACCCATTAATAAATCCTCTTAATAACTAGACTTTTTTTTAATCCATTAATAAACCCCTTTAATAACTTGACATCTTTTTATAAAATAAAATAGACAAAGAGATAATTTGAAACCTTCAATTTAAAAACAAACATATTTTTTCAAATGGCAAAACACTGAATTAAAAAAGCCCAGGTATATACAGCACGTAAAAAGCCTTGTGCCAAACTTGGTTTAGTGCCCTACCAAGTAAATATGATATATTTTTTAAATGTTTCACTGAAAAAAGTTTTAGTTTTCTCCGTAGTAGCAAGTGATTAAAGGTAGTAATTTTTTTAATGGAAATGACTATGTAGAAAAATTAATTCTGGGACAAGAAAGCTCACTCGTTTTTTTGTTATCACATTTATCTTTATAGAGTTTCAAATTTAAAAAAAACTTTAGAAATAGGTAACATTTCTTTTGGAACGATCATTATATATATATATATATAATTGGACAGCGAAGTTATATAAATATGTAAGTCACTCCCCTGGTTTTGGGAACATTTTGATATTGAATATCTCGAGAACTGTTAAAGATATAAAAACGCATCTGGTGTATTCAGAAAGTTTGTAACTACATGTTTTTCATGGAATGTTCAAAGATGTTAAATTGGAGTGCGATTAGTCACGTGACACGCAACAAGCCAGTAGTTCAATCCCTGTTAAAAGCATTCCAGCATTGCTTTGTCAATATCTTTAACGGCTTTTGTTATTCGAGCCTTCAGTCCACCAACGTCTTTTGGATTGGGAGCCACGGAGACCAGTCCTTTTACAAAAGCCTACAAAAAGAAATCGTTGGTCATAAGATGTCATAGTTCAATCTCTATAGCATTGTCGGTTACGACAGACGTTTGCCCAAACCAAAACAAAAAAAAAAATCGCAAAGTTTAAAACCCGAAGATCTGGGAAGCCAGGGAATGAGACCATGATCATCTTGCCCAGTTTGTCTAATCTATCTGTATGGTAGTGTTGTATTCAGAAACTTCTGTAGAAATGTACCTAAGTGACTCCAGGTCACTACTACCATGCTAAAAAAACATTGTATATTAAGAGCCCCTTACTCATCTGAAGAACATATCACTAAATCCTTCATCT
>JAUZSX010135040.1:0-17446 GCA_034780655.1 Idiosepius hallami
GTGAAGGGTAACACCGAATATATAAAGCCCGGGTAAGAGCACGTAAAAATGGCCTAGTGCCAAACTTGGGGTGCTCACCAAGTAAATATCATATTCACAGATTATGACTGAAATGTCCACTTGGGACAGTAGATAGGTCATTGGTCTTCGGAATCATTCCGTTTACATTCATAATTGGACTAATGCTCTTGAGAAAGGTATGAATCCTCACTTTTACTCCAGCTATATGTCTCATAACATTAAAAATTCTATGGAAGCAGGTTTGGTGAAATCTTTCCAGAATATATTAATATAATTAATTTCCCATTTTTATTAATATTTTAGTCTCCCGATTTATCAGAGAGGGACCATTGTTTTCAGTGGCGTGCATCCGTCCAGACTATTGCTGGATAATCGTCCATTTCTTTTTTACCAAAATTTTGCCGCAAGTTGTATTTTTATATGTAGATGTGCATAGTAAAAAAATTTTTTATTACGAAAATTTTTGTTGCATCCCCAGGCTCTTACAATGGGTCGAAAACACCCCAAAATGGCCAAAAATGACACTTTTTGCCCCCTAACTTTTGATCCATTTATTAGATTTTTCTGAAACTTGTCCAACATATGGGAAATTCAGTATTTCTGAACATGACAAAATTCTGGTTTGTTTCCCTTAAGGCTAAAAACACCCCTTTTGGAGGCTATTTAATGTTTCTGTCCAAAATATCGTTTTTTGTTTGTTTTTTTTCCTTCTCCATTCACAATGCACTTATGGGGGACCATGCATGCATCACTTGTTTTATTTGTTTTTAATAATCCTAACAAGTTAATATTGTTCTTAAATGGCACTTATTGAAATTACTAACCTCTGTATGTGCACACAATCGCGCTGTTCTTTTTATATATATATATATATAAATCTGTAGAGTGAGATTGCTTAAATTTATAGTTAGAGTACTTAATATCAGTGATAGTGTGTATATTAGTTAAGCGTAGACAGGGAGTCAACAGCCTTTGGTGACTACCAGTTTCATGCCTGCGCAGTCATCAGACAGAAAAATTTTCGATCTAATGACCACACAGGCAAAAAACAAATTATACAGGGTGTCCGATAAGTTACTGTGCAGTAGAAAGTAATGCAAATGGAGGACATTTCCAGCATTTCTTCTTAAATAAGCTGTGATAAATTGGGTTTTATTATGTATAAATAATCATTTATTAAAACCTTGTAAATTAGTGATTGAAATAACAATTAAAAAAAAAAAAAACTAATCAACTTTTTACTATTTTAATTATTACATTTTCTCTTTATAAAAATACCAAAACAAATGGCAGAAATTTAAAACAAATTCTAATTGAATAATTCTTATTGAAGTTTGTAATTTTAATTTTGAAGAATTTTATATTTTTGTTTTAAAGTTTAATCTCTTTTCTTTGAATCGAATCAATTATAAAGTAGGAATTTTCACTTTGTTTATTTTTTTCTAAACATTTAAAATTGAGGACTCAAAAATGACATTTACTTTGGACATACTGACGTGGATGTGTCACAATTTTGACTTCTTGACAAAAGATAATCAACTTCACATTTTAATGAATGATTTACAGTTATGTCCCTTGAAAGTATGCTGACTGGCAAGCATATTAAAATTGGTTTTTAAGCAAATAAGTTTCACTTTATGATTTATATTATACTTAGAGAGCAGCTCCAACCAAGTTTAGCACAAGGCCATTTTTAAGGTGAATACAATGGTTTTGACTGGGATTTTGAACTTTTTTTATTTATATTTTAAAAAACAAAAATATAACAAACAAATCTAGTCATTTTTAAATTGAAAAATTCTAAGAAACTTGTGTATAAAATACACAATATATTAAAAAGTGGTAAGATTTTTTTTTTAAATCAAAAATGAATTTATTAACCTGAAGAGTAATTTCAAGACATTTGTATTACACAATATAATGAAAAGTTTTTTGGTATACAACACAAGGAAGTTATTGAATAGTTAAAGGAAATTTGTGAATAATTTACAGAAAACTACCATTAGTTGAGTAACCTTTTGGACACCGTTTTAGGATACTCAATCATGGAATTAAGTTTCTTGTTAGAAAACAAAAAAATATTTAATTAAAAATTAAAATTCTTTTTAATGAAATATGTCTGAATAATGATATTCAATTTTAATAAACTAAATTTAAAATTTTTGTTAAATTTTGATTTTTTTAAATTTAAACTAATGTCTGAATAACAATATTCTGCCAAAATAGACTAACCTTAAGATACTAATTTTTGTTAAATTTTTTACTAATACTTTTCTTTATCATTTTGACCCTAAGGGGCTGATATATCAGCCCTGTTCACATAAAGCAAAAAAAAAAAAGACACACCAATACTTTGGCCCTGATGTTCCTCTAATATAACGGCTACAAGTGACTACTTGGTAATTTTGATAAGTCAGGGTCTAAAGTATTTAAAAAACTAATGCTAAAAATAATTTTTTTTCTCGAAATCCTTTTTTATTTTTTTACCTTGGTAAAAGGTTAAAATAAAATGGTGATCTAAGATATCAGCATACTCACTGCAAATGATCAACAAGAAGGGACTGAAAATAAGACTACATGAACAGTCATAAAAGAAAGAACAAAATGAATACAAGTTTTCTTGAATGGTAAGAATCTTCTTTATTCAATTACATTCAATTTTTTAAATTTATTCATTTTTTTTAATGGTCTCTTTTTTTTATCAACTAGATTTCTTCACTGTACTTTTTGTTTTCTGAAATTATCTCCCTTGTCTTTTAGGGAAAAAGCCATTGTGATAAAAGAAATTAGACACACACAGAGATCCCAATTTTGTTGAAGTTCATATATTTTGCCAGTCGTCACACATAAAAACAAATGCCTGGCTGACAACTTAAAGACACTGTTAATTTAAAATAATGATGAGACACAAATGTTGTCACACTAGCGTTAAAGGAAAGGGATGGACAATTGTTTTTATTATTAGGAGATAATGCATCTATAGCAGTGGTTTTCAAAGTGGATGGTACCACCCCTTATGGGGTGATATGAACTTTCAGGAGGGTGCTGGCAAGTAAGTAGGTGGTGTTAAAATTGTGACTGGGGCCGTCGACCAATTACTGTAAAATATGATAGTGGTGTTGGTAAAAAGGCTGGAAAACAGGACAATTAAATTAAGTGGTCACCAGTCGCTGCAAATAGATGTTCGTGCCTGTATACTTCCAGCATATATTCTCCTAGATGTACTGTCGTTATGGAAGAGGGGGTGGGCTGGCATTTTTTCTCTAGTTAGAATTGTGAAGGGGGTCTTAGACCAATTAGAGTAAAATGTTGGTGTTGGTAGAAAGGCTGGAAAAACTGGACGATTTAATTAAGCGGTCACCAGTCGCTGTAAAAAGACGATTGAGCCTGTATACTTCCACCATATATTCTCCTAGATGTACCATCGTTGGAAGAAGGGGCGCTCGCATTTTCGTTCAGCAGTGAAGGGGGCGGTGGTAAAAAAGAAAAAGAGTTTGAAAACCACTGATCTATTGTGATTAAAAAAAAGTCCCAGTTCTTAATACCACAAGTGCAGATACAGGCTGAAGATTTATTTATCTTAAATAAAATTCTCATTAAAAAAAATGTAAATTTTTTCCATAAGCCAAGTAGGAATTTACTTTTAATACTTCCTTTCTCAAAATAAAAATCTTTTATAGACAAGTTGTAAAAAATATAGTTTTTCGGAATCCTTGGGATGAGGTTTGATAATTTGTAGAACTATTTTTCGGACTGTTGTCCTCATCAATATTATTGTTATATACACAACGTTTCGTCCGATAAATACTTCGGACATCTTCAGGTGGTTTCTTGGGAACCTTCTTGTTGTAATTGAGAGTTCATACCAGAGAGATGTTAAATCCGTTTTTTTTTTTTTTATTATTTTTCTTTTCTTTAAAAACATCAACCATCAAAAACGCTCGTGCGTATTGCGCGCACTTTTGTTTTTTGCAACATTCAAACCTAATGTTGTTCATGTGCAATGTGCACACACTTTTTAAAATCTGTTGTTTAAGTCTAGATTAATATAAAAATAGTTGTACAAATTGTAGAAAAAAACAAATATGAAAATTTTTAGAAGGGAGATAGTTTATAGTCAATACATTTGTTACTTTTCGTAATTCTTGAGATGAGGTATGATCAATTTTATAAGTATTTTTTTTACTATTGTCCTCATCTTTATTTTTATTTGTTGTATTACATTTTGAAAAATAATATGAATAACTTTATTATACCTGAAGAAGGTAAGTCATTTTGATCGAAACTTAGTACAACAAAAAAAAAATAAAGATGGGGACAATTGTCTGAAAAATACTTATACATTTTAGATATCCAAATTATTGGCCTTGTTTGATTTTTTTTTTTTACTTACTCTGTAACATGATATTTTGAATTTCTAATAAGATATTTTATAAAAGATGTCCTGAAAAGTTAGAATAATGAGTTAAATATATCCTAAAAAATAGAATGGCAAATGGCAGTGTTTGGAGGATGGAAGGAAAACTAGCCTGACAAAATGATTCAGTGGGATGAAAAAAAAAATATCTGTGGTGATTTTATTTATATAATAATTTTTCAGTTTTTATTTTATTTTTTTCTAAGGCATTTCTGGTGTAGAGTTTTGGCACATTTTGTATCAAAAGAATTTGGGATGTGTGAATAGGAAGAATGGG
The DNA here is from genome assembly GCA_034780655.1 of Idiosepius hallami. Taxonomy (NCBI): domain Eukaryota; kingdom Metazoa; phylum Mollusca; class Cephalopoda; family Idiosepiidae; genus Idiosepius; species Idiosepius hallami. The sequence goes on from JAUZSX010135040.1 coordinate 4,716, forward strand.
AGATTTTTTAAAAAGTTCAAGATGAAACTTTTATCTTCTTGTTTTAAAGAAGAGAAAAAAAAAAAGCATGCAAAAGAAAAAAAAAAAGGTAAATACACTGGACGGATTATTTGGTCTTCAAAATAAAATACATTTCTGTTACTTAAAAACAAAAACAGACACTTTTATCTCTTCTTTCCTTAAAGTTTCCTTAACTTTTCATTTAACTTAAAAGCCTGTTCAGGCCTCTGTTTCAAGTGGAACCCTCACATTTTCAAGTGATTTTTTTCTAAGTAACGACTAAAAATAATAAAACACTTATCTTTTGGCAACTGTTTTTTTCATTGACAATCTCACAAATACTGAGTGAAAAATGTCTTTTCAACCTTTTATTAATTTTTTTTAATTAACCTTGCAAAGTCAAATTATTTTTTTTTAAATAAAAGGTTTGTAAAAAAAATAGTGTATTGTTCTATTTTTGTAAAGTTAATTTAAAACAGGTCTTAAATAATTCAAAATTTTATGCAGAAGAAAAAGTAGTTCAAAGTGAAATGGATTTTACTTTCTTAAACAGTAACTTCCAAACTATTGGTTGATTCATAACATTAGAATGAAAGAACATTTCATTGGTTTGTAGTGGCTTGAGTTGGTAAATGAAAGTATTTAGTTGTCAAAGGTTAACTAAAGATAAATTTGTTCATAAAGTCATGCTGTTGAACAAGTAGTTCAAATCATTTGGACTTTCATGTTTTTAATCAATTCATTGAGTCATTGTTACAGAATGTATGAATCTTATTTCCTCCCAGTTATTGGTAAAATAGGGCAACTACTGTTCAAATAAAGGATGAAAGAAATTTATAGAGTAGCATTGCTATTCCTGTCACTAAATGACTAAAAGGGTGATGTGAATTCGTAAGAATACAATGCTTCATTATATTAAGGAATTGTTTTAATTAATATTAAAAATTAAAAAAAATAGAAAAGAAAATATGAAAAAGAAATTGTGCCTTAATATACTAAATTTTAAATAATTTAAAGTAAAGTTGCTTTAAGTTGGATATTGCCTGCAAGATTTTCATATTCAAAGTAAAATTGTTACATAGTTGCGAAAGGGAATTGCTTTAAACTGGTTTCAAATTTAGAGTCAAACCACCTTTAAAATTGACATAGGAGGAATTTGACAAATATGATCTAATTGGACACTCTACGCCTTCCTAGTTATATTTATATAAAATGTTGAACAAATTTGTTGTCATCATGATTACATAATTATTAGTGGTCTCTTCGACAAAATTAATTATATATATGTATGTTTATATATATATATACTTGAGGGTAAATCAAAAAGTTCTTAGACAAATTGAAGAAAAACTTCATTTATGGAAGTTGCAAAGTAATTTTTCTACATATAATCCACCTAACTCAATGCACTTCTGCAATTAATGTTTTAATCCAAAAATTTCTTGATAAAATTTTGTTGCTCTATTTTAATTCAGATTGAGTTTTTTTATGGGCTATTAAAAGTAATTTTTGTTTTTTCCAGTGACAACATGGCTTAGATTATCTAATGAGGTATTTAATATGTTTACTAGAAGCTATGCATTTTTTTTGCCTACTAAAGTGAAATTTTTTTAACCACAGGGAAGCCACTTTGGATAGTGATTAGACTATTGGACACGGGATTCACAGTACACATGTTCAAATCCTGGTCGTTCTGTCATTTCAACTTGGGAAAGGTAAGAATCCCCATTTCTTTCTAGCTATGGATTAAATAATGAGAGTAGATGGGATGCTCTAATCAGTATTAGGCAATCCATCTAACAGGTCATTTTGAACGAAAACTAATAGTCTCCATGAGCTAAGAAGCATTCTTATGACCTGGTTTTCAATGTTAAATAACTGTCATAAAAGGATAATATTCCAGTGCTGACCATTACTAATAATATTTTTGTTTGTTTGTTTTTTCTACATTTTGGGTTTACTTATTATAGTCATAGAGTTCATGATGGCCTGGTAGAAAAATAAATATATTTTCAACTACTAATAATTTTTTCACTCAAAATCATTGAGTTGTAAAAATTTGTTGTTCTGCATATAACATGATGTACTTCATGATAGATACTAAAAAAGTTCTGTTTTGTTTAAAAATCTTAATTTATGATGGATTTGAGGCTAAAATTAATTTTATTTCTGACCTTTTCTTGTTCTTATCTTGGTTTTTGTTTTTATCTCACTATGTTCCAGCCAACTTCCCCTCTGGCCATCTTCAGGTGAAGTTGGCCGATATGTAACAAAAAAAAAAAAACTATCAAGATGAGGACAAAAGTCAGCAATAAAATTAATCTCATATAAAAAAAAAAAAATAATAATAATAATTTGTAAATTTAAATAACTAAAAATTTGTTGAAGACTAATTCTTTTTTTCAGCTAAGGTAAGTTATAAAATGATAAACTGTGTTCCAGACAACTGCATCTTACCATTATGACTCCTAATTAGCTAGTCATATCTTTATATATCTTTAACTTAAAAAATTTGTTTTATATATATATATATATATATATAAATATATATATATCAAAAAGGCTGTAGAATGCTTTTTTTTTTATTGTATCCTTTTTAACTAGTTATGTTACCTCATCTTTAGACTGGGAAAAATTCTGGCCTAAAGATGCGTTATAACTTCAAAATATATCTAGTGTTAAAAGATATATAAAAAAAAATATTGGATGATATAGCCTTTTAACTTTCTTATATATATATGTATATACATATAGTGTCTGAAAATTTGCTAATGTTTTAATGCCACAGTACACAGTAAATTTTTGGACACCTTATATACATACATATATATATATATATATACAAATTAATTTTTGGAAAATACAAGAGAACCTAGAAATGGCTTATTCTTGTTCCTTTTTTCCAAAAAATATTTATATATATATATATATTTTATTAAAAAGATTTTGTTTTTTGCTGATAAATCTTGAAAAACTAAATTTATGTTGGACTCGATGTTGAAGAATTAGAATATTTACCAAAGTGAAAATAGTGGAATGCTAAATTCTCTAATGTCTAGGAACACAAATTAACAGGATAAAGTTGTCTCAAAGACACAAGATTCGTTATACTTAAGTGCATGCATACATTTATGTGTGTGAAAAATGTGTGTGTCTTTAAAATTAAGCCAACAGAAATCTACCATCGTCCACTTAAACTTCCCATGTCCACCCGTGGATTATCCATCCATGATGTAGCCTCGTTTGCAGAAAACGAGTTGTTCGTTGTAATGGTTGCTGAAGTTGCCGCCACTGTTGTTGCTGTTGTCGTTGTAGTAGGTTGGGATTTTTGGTGATTTAGGTCTGGAAAAAAATTGATTCACAAATTTAAATTGGACTGAGCATGACATTATATATAAAATATGGGCCAATAGTAAGTATACAGTTATTAAACTTTTTTTTTTATGTGTATCTACATATGTAAACTTTTTTTTTACCTACTGCTTGTAATTAAGCATGGATTTCAAATCTAATTAAATGATTTCATTTATTTTAACCCTTTAAGCCCTAGAAGGCCGATATATTTGCCCTGAGGAAATAAGGCCAAAAAAATACACTAATATTTTGATGCGAACCTGTTGATCTAATATAACAAATCTGAGTGACAAGTTGTTAATTTTGATAAGTTAGGGTCCAAAGGATTAATAATGGCAAATAATTTAAATAAAAGAGCAAAGAAAATGGATATTAAAAAAAGTATTAGAAGTATGAAAATGCTGGGACAAAATATATATGAAGGAAAAATAAAATGTTTCCAAACAATATTTTGAAAAAATGACTCTATGTGTATTATAGGAGTATTGACAAATAAATATTATTTGTCATTTTTTTTTTTTTTAAATAAGATATTTATAATGAATTTTTTTTAAAGGCTTTTAGTTCAAAATATTTGTCTATTCTTTTAATTTATCTGAGAAAAAAATTCAATTTGACAATTTAGATTCATTTTGTTTTTAAAATACCTGGGGAAAAAAGAACAAATATTCCAAAAATCTTGGGCAAATCTAATATTATAAAGATATAAAATGCATCTGGTCTTGATACATTTAGCTTTAAGATGGCACCACTTATCTGACTACCATTCATAGTTAAGCAAATATGAAGACTTGAAATGTGCCCAAGACTTTTGGGACACCTTTTTATTTAGCTTTAAAATGGCACTACTTTTATCTTACTACCATTTATAGTTAAGCAAATATGAAGACTTGAAATGTGCCCAAGACTTTTGGGACACCGTATATTTTTCTTTATGTTTAAATTTTTTTTTTTTTTACCTGCTATTGCTAGCAACATTTTTCTTCGTGCGCCAAATGTTGAGATGCCTAACATTCGCAAGTCATTGTCATTCATTGTCATAAAGGTGGGGAGGTCAATCTGTAGAAAAGAAACAAAATTAGTTTTAAATCATTTTTGTAAACAACTATATTTAACTGCAGTGAAGTTGGAGCATTGGTAAAAGCTCGGGCTCTGTAATCGTAGTACAAGAGTTCAAATCCCAGTCAAAACCATTGCATTTACCTTTAGCTGTAACTCGGGAGATAAACTCATCCAGGTGAAAGGTAACACCGAATGCAAAAAAAACAAAACAAGTAAGAGCACATAAAAATGGCCTTGTGCCAAACTTCGGTTGGTGCTCAACCAAGTAAATATAATATTTAACTGTAAATCTATTTTTATATATTTCAGTTACTGTACTAATGAAAAAAAGGTAAAATAGAATAAAGTATGAATGTGTTTTCCAACACCTGTACAGGTGATCAAACCAGGTGAAGACAATATCTAAAGGTGAGTTACATAACTCTTTATGAAGTGATTTTTAATAGGATTCCTTTATATATTTTTCAGATTTAATTTTTAAAGCTTGACCAACCATAAACACAATAAGTGTAGCAATAAATACTTTGCAGAAACTGGACCTTATCTTACTAAACATGTTCTATCACTGATATTGAGCACTTTAACTATAAATATAGTTTCTCTACAGATTGGTTGGTATATATATATATATATATATATATATATATATAAATAAATAAATTCTTATATAGTTTTTTGGTGTATAACGACATATTACCCCTTCTAGGTCATTTTAATGCAGAGAACAATTACTCATGATAAATGTTTTTATACACATGTAGGTTTTTTAACACAAGTTGCACTAATTAATCCATAGCTGGAGGGATGATAGGGATTCATACCTTTCCCAAAGGTATTAGTCAACATGTCAACGTAGATGGAACAACTTGGATTCAAACTCGCATACTATGGTTCCGAAGTCCAATTGGCCATCCAATGGGCCACGTTGACCATCCTCTAATTTAGTAAATCTAGCAGATATAAGACTTTTTATATAGTAGATCCCTACTAATCTTTATTTTCATAAAGCAAATCGAATAGGTAGAATCTATACCTATATATTGCAAAATTTTACATTTGGCTAAAGTGACGAGGAGGAAATAGGTAAGACATGCTGCCTTTTCGGTTCTTGTTGAGGCTTATGCAGGGAGATTCTGTTACTTTAGTAATTGAGAACTGAAAACAATATTTGTCTTTACTTACCTCTTGTTGTTGGAAGACGTCTGTATACTTGCCAAGCCCAAGTTTACTAAATAATTCGGCCAGGTCAGTCTCTGATGACCAGACTAGCGTCTTGGTGGGGAGGGTGGCACTGTCGGCATGGTTACTATTGCTTAAACCAAATTCAACTGAACAAAAACAAAAGTTAATAAAGAATTGTTAGTGAAATAAATAAAATAATTAGGAGTATTTTAAAAATAGATATATTTTTGGCCATGCCTGAGTCGTACGGGTAATGCCGGGCTATGTTGCTAGTTTATAAATAGTTGTGTGATGCTTTGAAGTTTAGAGGCTAATATGTGTTGCCAACGTTTGGACTGACTTTGCAATATTTTAAGTCTAAAAAATTCTTATTTTTTACTTTACTAGAATATCTTGTCGTTTACTTTTCCAGGTTTATTAAAATCTTAAGAATATTATTTTTCATACGCGTATTTTTCCATATAATAGAATAAATGACTTACATCTTTTACGGGCAGTTTGATATTCCCACATCGGAGAAGGTGAAGGCACTGGATTATGGAGAGGTTTGGAGTCTTTCCAAAGCTCTCGGTTAATGTCTGGAAAATCTGACGCATTTGGCTGCTAGAAAATTAACAAGAAAAATATTTCTTTATTATTATGACTTCCTTTTATTTTTATCCATTGTAAATTAGTCATTTAAAAAGTATCTGCTCATTTCTTATCCTCACTCTAAAAATATAATATGGATAAATCAAATTGTATAAATCCAATCAATTTGAAATTGAACCAGAAATTTTAAGAGTCAGTTGTCTCCCTTTAAAAAGATTATAAACAATCTGAATTAACTCCCTTGAATTGTGCAGTTTTAAATCGCTTTGAAAGAAATGTAATCGTGTTCTCTCGTGTATTACCGTATATGCGTTCTTTAACCCTCAACGAAAGTAGATTTTCTGCGAATGGGATCGCTATTGGTTCTGTTACCACATCTTTACATTATTAATTATATTAAACTTAAATATCATGTTGGTATTTCATGCTATACTTTAGATTCAATGTTTATCATTATTTTTATGTAATATATATAAATATATATATAAATTATTTCTAAACATAAGGATACTTTAATTATGTTTAATAACATATTCTTTTTAGGTTGGGCAGTGAGGGTGGAGCATTGGTAAAAGTTTGTACTCTGGAATCGTAGTATGCGAGTTCAAATCCCAGTATAAATCAATTACATTCACCTTTAGCTGCCTTGTGTAGATTTGGCTCATTAACTCTGAAGAGCAACTTATCTAGGTGAGGGGCAACACTGAATGCAAAAGGCTCAGTTATATCGAGCACATAAAATGGCCTTGTACCTAACTTGAGTTGGTGTTCAGCAGAAAGAAAGATCTGTGAAGTGGTGAAGGAACATTATTGTCTGTATCTTTATAATTGTTATTACATCACATTTCAGCCAATTTATCCTTTTATCAGGTGATTAACTGAGAAAATATGGTGTAATAACAGTGATAAAGACAACAACAGTCCGTAAATAAAATCAATTCAAAAATTACAAAAGAATTCTAATTAAATATAGTCTAGAAAATTTTCATTTTTCATGATGGATAAAAAATATTTTTATCAAAACCCTCCTGCCTAAAAAAAAAAAAAAAAAAAAAAATAACAATAAAACCCACCTTCCAAAAAAAAAAAAAAAAAACAAAACAAAACAAAAACAACATTATTTACCTCATAAGGCATAATAAGATTATACTCATTATAACTAGATGAGCGATTATTTGACACATTCTGTCCAAGACGATTCCGGATTGCTGATTCTGGCATTGACTTTGAGAATCCCATTCCTGACCAAGTGTTTGTTGGAACACGTGATTCTCCAACTGGTTTCTTTTGCATTGCTGTAACAAAATTTTTAGAATGTTATCATACACTAAAATATATTCAGACTCCTTATTTTAAAATACTTTATAATATAACACTTATAATATTCATAATATAATCGCGTTGCCTGAGTTCAAATCCCAGTCAAAACCATTGCATCTACCTTTAGCTGCTTCGGGCAGATGGGGATCGTTAACTCGAGAGAGTATCTTATCTAGGTGAAGGGCAACACTGATTTCAAAAGCCCACCAAGGGTCCTCCAGTTTGGGGGTTGAGCATAGGGCTAGTAACTTTCTCGTAAAAACAAGTATGCTATAGAAACAGCTAATACAAATTTGCTGCCCAACGCACGACTCTGTGTAAAAGTTGATCAATAATAATAATATAATACTTAATGGCTTTGGTTGAAAGAACAAGTCTACTGAACCAAACCAAGAAATTTGGGAGAACTTGAAGGGAGAATACATTAAGTTTTGAGTTCCATCCCGTGAAAGTTTCTTGTGAAATCTGTTGATACGGTTCATGGTTGATTTTGTTAATTAATGTATAAAATTTAGTTTTAAATTAATAATATGCAATATTTAGAATAAATTCTATTTAATTATTTTTTAAAAAATGGTTATCCTCAATGGGCATATATTATATCTACTTTGTGAGCACCAACCCAAGTTTGGCACAAGGCAATTTTTACGTGCTCTTACCCGAGGTTTTTGCATTCGGTGTTACCCTTCACCTAGATAAGCCCCATCTGTCCGAGGCTGCTAAATTGAAAGTAATGGATTTGACTGGGATTTGAACTCGCGTAATACGATTCTAGAACCCAAGCTTTTACCAATGCTCCACCGTCGCTGCCCATATATACACCAGTATAAACCATAATAGAACAAATAATCTTGGTTAGTATTAAGGTTTAGGGCATGTCAACTCATAAGAGAGTCATTTTGTTATAGTGGAATGGTTTATGAAAATATATTAAAGGTAGGTGTTTGTTTTAGAATAAAATTATGGGACATTTTAACTTGAAACACATTTTGTCTTAAATCAAAACCATTACATTCACTTGAGCCCCATCTGCCTGAGGCAGCTAAACTCTAAAATCAAAAGGCCCAGGTTTATAAAGCACATAAAAATGGCCTTGTGCCTAACCAAGTAAATATGATATTTTGTTTTGATTTACCTTTAGTGGCTAGTAATTTCCTTCGTTCATAGTCAACATCAGCTGATTGCTGAAGACTGTTGTTAGGGAAGAAATTGCTATTGTGACTGCTATTATTGCTATTTCCGGCTCCTTTTTTCCTTTCACTACCAGGGGCACGTTTGTTAGAAGTTTCTGAATCTGCCACAGATTCAGTGGAACGGTCATTACTGAAAAACAGTAAAATATGGTAAATTTGGATCGTTTTTTTTTGTGTTTTAATATAAAAACTTAAAGAAAATAAACCAATAAATTTAGAACATCAAAAAATGCAAAAATGAAAAAAATTTAAAGTAAATGTCTTCATTTTAGATAAAATGAAAAACTTACTGAAGGGAAGAAGTGAGATCCCCATCAAGAACATTTGATTGAAGTTTGGTGACCGGGTTAGATGGTTTTCCAAGGTCAAGTAAACCCAAGGTCAAATCATTATTGAATATATCATTGAATTTACTGGAATATTGAAAATCAACTGAAAAGAAAAAAAAACAATGAATGAATATTGTTCATTAAAAAGTATGAGTATAAAAATAGAGTAAGATTGCTTATATTTATAGTTAGAGTGCTCAATATCAGTGACTGAGCGTGTATATTTGTTAAGCAAAGACATGGTGTCAACGGCCTTCGGTGACTGAGAGATGTCTGATGAGCGCGCAGGTAAGAAACTAACAGTCACCGAAGGCTGTTGACTCCGTGTCTTCGCTTAACTAATATATATATGTATGTGTTGTTGTGCATTATGACACCTTTATGTACCATATCAGTTATAAATAGAAATTTTATTACTGACCTGGAATATCACAATGACTCTGAATTGAATTTGGTGAAGAATTTTCTCTTCGGTTTCTTAAACCTAGAAGAAAAAAAGAAGTCTTTAAATAATTTTTTTTTTATCTATTTTTTCTTTTATTCCTATTTCTTTTTTTTTGTAAAAAATGACAGCACTTTTGATAATTGCATCCATGAAAAACAGATCTCGTACAGTAGATGGTCACTAGCTGAATCATTAAGTGGGTAGCATTTAAGAATAGAATTAATATCCATTATTAACCAACTCTATTGACTAATATTAAAGAATAGAAATCAATATCTATTATTAACCAACTCTATTCACTGATATTAAAGAATAGAATAGAATTAATATCCATTATTAACCAACTCTATTCACTGATAAGGACAATCATTCTGTACTGATGATACTCACCTTGTTCTGAGTTTTGAGTTGTGGTTGGGATATCTGTGAAGGGATTTTGACTGTTTTGATTGAATCCTTTTTGGAGTCCATTGCACTGGGAGAAAATATCTAAAGCTGATGGCAGGGAAGTGGTTGGCGTGGCAGGGCTCATCATCATCACAGGATGTGCGTACACACCTGCAGAAAAAGAAATTAAATTATTCAAATAAGATATAAACATAAAAAATGCGCCCATTGGCAACAGGATTTCTATCAAAAACTAGTTGTTTAATCTTTTGAACCCTAAATAGCAGATATATTGGCCCTGATAGCACAAGGCAAAAAAAGACACACCAATATTCTGCTCCTAATATGTTACACTAATATAACGGCTCCGGGTGACTACTTGGTATTTTTGATAAGTTAGGGTCCAAAGTGTTAAGAAAACGTCTGGATTATTAATTTTATTAAAAAAAAATTATAATGATAAAGTGAATTTGCTATGTTAGTCATGTTCATCAGTCTGTTGAGCAGGATGACTTCTCTTTCCTCATTTGGACTCTAATCAGTCCTCTTTTTTGCCGATAGAATTCCTTAAAATGGCAATGAGCTCTAAGAACCTTGGTCCTCACCCAAGGGGGTAACTATTTGAGGATATATATCAGCTATGCTGGTCGGTCAATTAGTCTGTGTGAAGGGATGGGAATACAGAGGTGAGTACTGGGTAGAAAGGAAAGACTATGTATCAATGTTGTCTTCATCTTTATCATTGTTACCTTCACATACTCAGGAGTCTTCAAACTGAACCCATTATTCAATCCACAGTAGCACAAAACCAGGTTCTTGATTAACCAGGCATTCCTTGCCAGTTTGTTTGACCACACGCTCAGACACTAACCTGGGTACCTCCATGTTCCGGTGCAAATTTACAAAAATAAATGACTACATAATCGATATTTATTATTCAGAACATAACTATTCACATTAATTTGTTTCCATGTGTCTGACGCAAGATACGGTAGCTAGTTATTTCTAAATGCCACCCATGATATTGCTTAACTTCCATGATTGGATGGGGAATGAATGACTCCAATGTAACTTTACTGTATTCATGGCTAGGGCTGTGACGAGAATATTCTATTTAAAATATGCTTTATATTCTCTTGATATGCTGAAAATATTCTTCAAGCTTATGCGTAAGAATATGCTTTTTTTTCTTAGGTATATTTCTTTTAAAAAAGAATATGCATTTATTTCTCAGGTATATTCTTTCTTTTAAAAAAATATGCTTTTTGTTAAAAGCAAATTCTTTTTATTTTTTTTTAAGAATATGCTTTTAACAAAAAGCATATTTTGAAAAAGTTAAAAGCATATTCTCTATAAAAAAGAATATTCTTGTCACATTCCTATTCATGGCATGTTAAAAAAATTTTTTAAAATAAAAATTGTAAATAAGACTTAATTGATTACCTGGGGGAGGTGGAGGAGGCTGTACCCATTGACTAGATGGACACGCATGATTTGGGCTGTTGGCAGGACTAAGCATGGGGGGTAAAGTGTGATGCCCATTGATCATCAAAGGGTTGGTTGTGTTGACGGTTAGAATGCTGGGGTTTAGAATTCCTAAAAAAAAAAGGGAGAAATATGCATCAAAATATTTTCTAAGGGTATAAGGAAAAAGAAGAAGCCCTTATATAAACAGGGTCTTTATATTGGATGTTAGATTTAATTCCCAAGGTACGGCATATTATTTTTATTAATATTTAACTGAATTTGGTAATAGATTAGATTTATAGTTCTGAAGCATCAAACAGTTATTGTTAATAAATCTAAGGTCCCTTAAGGCTAAAGATTAGAGAAGTTTTAATAATCTAACAATAGTTTTTCATTTGAAATCCTCTCAAAAAATTATCTATCATCACTGTGCCTTTGCATCAAGTAAAATTTTGTGGCTTTACAAGAGCAGCACTTACAAATCTTTAAATATTAATAATTTCTTCTTTTTTTTTTTTTTTTTTGGATAATCTGGTAGATTAGTATCTAATCGATAAGTAACTACTGAAAATAAGTTGAAAAGAAAAAAAATCTAAGATGGGTGCAAATTGTATAAAATATTCATGATTGTATGAAAATGTATACTTACCAAGGGAAGATAATCCAAGCATATTGGTGGATGTTGTTGTGGTTGCAGATATGGTGCCATTTGTCCCAGGGCTACTCGGAGAGGTTTGGCTTAATTCCTTGTCAAGGCCAAGCAATTGGATACGAGCCGCATACATGTTGGCAGCATTTCGTTCGACACTTTTGACAATGACTGACTGTCAAATTATTAAAAAAAAAAAAATCACGTCTTCTAAATGTTTATAAAAAAACAACTGCACAATTGCATTTATGGATTCTAAAAGTAAAATTCACCTTACTTAATGAGGCCAGAAAGTGAAAATTCTCATTTTTAAAAATTGCAAACTAGAGTCCTGACTTCTGGATTACAGCTGCTACTATGATTACTACTACTGCTGCTGCTGGAATATTTGGATAAATTACTTTTCTTGATTAAATTTGTTTTTCTGAAGTTCAATGTTTATACCGAGGAAAATGGCACATGAACCATGAATATAATTATCAAAATCATCCTAGTTAAGAATTATATTTGCACCCCTCAAAAAAAAAAAGTTAACTTTAGAATCTTGTAACAATGCAGGGGTCCCTAGAGTGCACTAAGCAAGAACACATAGAACTAAATAAAAAAAATAAAAAAATGAGGAACAAATCTATTCCTGTTCATAAAATTCTCTTGAGAGGAAAGAAGCAAATTGTGTCCGCCCTCTCTGAAATACTGAGTATTTGAGAGAGGGCAGACATAATAACATGATTTTTTTTTTTAAATCAATGAGG
>JAUZSX010135150.1:0-17442 GCA_034780655.1 Idiosepius hallami
GTGGGTGTGTTTTTTAAATCTGTTTTTCTATTTAGTCTCGTTTTATTAAATAAATTTCCAAAATGGAATTTCCATCTGTTTTTTTTTTTTATCTAATCTTTGCTCAGTCAAAAAAAAAAATACTCGCATCACGGATGCACACATATATTAATAAATACTTAAATATATCCATTCGCGCGTGTGTGTGTGCGTGTGTGTGTGTGTGTGTGTGTGTGTGTGTAAGCCCGAGTTTATCTATTTTTGTTCTTATCTACCACAGTCTCTTCATTTTACTAATATCTAGGTGTATGATTCCATCGGGTTTACCTATATACATGCAGTTATATACATATATTTTTTGTGTGTATGTAACTTTAAGCAAAGATAATAAAGAGAGTGGACAAACAGACAGACTAGCAGTCGTGTAGAAAGACGGACAGAGAGACAGACAGACAGACATATATATAGATAGACAGATGGATAAATAAATAGATAGATAGGTAGAGATAGATAGATAGATAGACATATACATAGATAGACAGAAAGAAAGAAAGATAGATTGATAGATAGAGATAGATAGATAGAGGATAGACAGAAAGATAGATAGATAGAGATAGATAGATTAAATATATAGATAGATAGATAGATAGATAGATAGATAGATACTGTGTGCGTCTTTTTTATCAATTAAATCCCAATAATATTTAACTAATAAAATATTTCTAAAAATTAATTTCTCTCATTTTTTTAATCATTTTTTTCTCATTATTTTTTTTCTGTTTTTCTTTTCTTTTTCTTTTACTTTATTTTTTCCTCAACTTTTTTTCTTTATTTTTTCTTTCTTTTTATTCATCCCCCACCTTTTTTTCATTCTTTTTCCAATGATTTAATTCCCTCAAAATCAAATTTTTATTTTCACTCTCAAATCTCGCCGTTTTTTTTTTCTGTTTCTTTCGAAGCCTGTTTTATATATTTTTAAATCTATCGATGATGAACATGAATACATGTTGAAATGTTTTCAAGGTAAAGGTTTTGCTTTGGTTTGAGTTCTTGTAATTTTTCATAAATTACTTAAAAGATTAGAATCAACTTATTTCAAAATTTGGGTCATTTTCTTGCTTTATTTTTTTGTTTCTATTTTTTGAAATTTAAATTCAAAATATAAAGATTTATTATTAATATAAACTTTTTTTTAAAAACAAAATAGACTTTTATTTCTTTATAAGAAAGCGAAAGCAAGAGTCGATTTTGGAACAATTGCTTCTTTGGGAATTGAAATATTTTCTTTTCCTTCAAAGGGGTTAAATGTTAATAACGGTCGTAGCAACGATGGTTATTGATATCAACATGAAAATTATTCTTGAGAATAATTGCCCCAACTTTTGAGTTGATAATTGATTTGTTTTTTTGTATGTATGTATGTATGTATGTATGTATGTATGTATGTATGTATGTATGTATGTATGTATCATATTTACTTGGTAGAGCACCAAACCAAGTTAGGCACAAGGCCTTTTTTATGTGCTCTATATACCTGGCTTTCACCTTGATTAGTTGCTCTCCCACGTTAATGACCCAACGAATGCAATGGTTTTGACTGGGATTTTAACTCACGTAATAAGATTCCAGAGCCCGAGCTTTTACAAATGCTCCACAGTCGCTGCCCATATGTATGTATGTATGTATGTGTATGCATGCATGTATGTATGTATGTATGTATGTATGTGTATGCATGTATGTTGTTGCCTATAAATGAATGTATGGGTGTAAGTATGTAGATATGTGTTTAGATGTAATTTTTGATCGTTGTAGAAACCACATTTTACTTAAAAAAATCTAAAAAAATGAAAGTCCTTTTAACTCGGTGGTTGGATTCTGCAATCGTAATCCAGGAGTTCAAACCCAGTCGTTTCTTTCGTTGCATTCATTTTCGGGTTAATAACCCAAGGGAAGGTATAAACACATTTATATCTTTCTGCTACGGTTTAATTAGTCTAATTATTTACTGTTATTACAAAATAAAAGCGTTCACCAAAAAATGATCGTTTACGGCATTAAAAGAACGAAAAGTTTGATATGCCGTAAAAAGAAAATGATTCTATATCAGTGATTCTGACTGGCCATTACTGTACAACACGGAGCACTATTAAAAAGATTTTATTTTCAACCAAAGGAGTGTTTCTTTAAAGGGGAAAGAAAGAAAGAAAGAAAGCAAGAAAGAAAAAAAGAAAAAAGAAAGAAGAAAGAAAAGAAAGAAAGAAAAAAGAAAGAAAGAAAGAAAGAACGAAAGAAAGAAAGAAAAAAGAAAGAAAGAAAGAAAAAAAGAAAAACGAAAGAAAAAAAAAAGAAAGAAAGAAAAAAGAAAGAAAAAAGAAAGAAAAGAAATAAAGCAAGAAAGAAAAAAGAAAGAAAGAAAAGAAAAAAAAGAAAAAAGAAAAGAAAAAAAGCAAGAAAGCAAGAAAGAAAAAAAAGAAAAGAAAAGATAGAAAGAAAGAAAAAAGGATGAAAGAAAAAAGAAACGAAAGAAAGAAAGAAAGAAAGAAAGCAAGAAAGAAAAGAAAGAAAGCAAGAAAGAAAAGAAAGAAAAAGAAAAGAAAAGAAAAGATAGAAAGAAAGAAAAAAGGATGAAAGAAAAAAGAAAAGAAAGAAAGCAAGAAAGAAAAGAAAGAAAAAGAAAAGAAAAGAAATGATAGAAAGAAAGAAAAAAGGATGAAAAAAAAGAAAAGAAAGAAAGAAAGCAAGAAAGAAAAGAAAGATTAAAAAAAAGAAAAGAAAAGAAAGAAAGAAAGAAAAAAGGATGAAAGAAAAAAGAAAAGAAAGAAAGAAAGCAAGAAAGAAAAGAAAGATTAAAAAAAAAAGAAAAGAAAAGAAAGAAAGTTGATGTCAAAAAAAGTAGGTGCAAATAATCTAAGCTTATCTAAAATGGTGAGATTATTCTGTTGGCGATTTCTAACAGAGCTTTTCTTTCTTTCTTTCTCTGGCGGCACGTGTCTGTAAGGGCGGTGGGGAGGGCGGCGTGGAAGGCAGTGGTGAGGGCGGTGGTGGACGGAAAAGCAAAGAGAGAATCTGATAAGATAAACTTCCAATTCTAGACGATGTTTTTTTAAGAAGAGAACTTAAAGATTACTTCACTTTCATTTCATAAATAAAAAGAAATACTTTCTCTTCATCCTTTCTAGGGATTTCAACTAGAGAAAAGGAAGAAGGTTTATTTATCTATGGGTCTATGTCTATCTTATCTATATATCTATATCTCTATATTATATTTACTTGATGAGCACCAACCCAAGTTTGGCATGAGGCCATTTTTACGTGTTCTTACCCTGGCATTTTGCATTCGGTGTTACCCTTCACCTAGATGAGCTGCTCTCCCGAGTTAACGAGCCCCATCTGCCTGAGGCAGCTAAAGGTGAATGCAGTGGTTTTTACTTGGATTTGTACACGTACTATTACTCCAGAGCCCGAGCTTTTACCAATGCTCCATCTTTGCTGCGCATAAGAAAATATAAAGCCATGTTATCATTCAATAGATAGAAATAAGAGTTTATAAAATCATATTGAGTTGTATTGAGTAAATATTTAAAAAAGACAATATAAAGTAAGATTGCATTGTATACATGAAATCTTAATCTTTTATTTTTATTAATTTTCTCAGAACTCAAACTGCACTGAAGTTCCTATGTCTTCTTTTTAGTGTCATTCTATCTTTAATGTTTCAAATTCAGATTTGCTTTTTTTCTATTTGGTGGCTACTTTCAGTCATTGAAAACTTTGATTTTTGGTTATTATATAATACTGTACAATTGAGAGATAGATAATGTGTGTGTATGTCTTTAAATGTCAATCAATATATAAGTGCACACACATACATGAAGAGCTCATTTGTAAAAACAGATAAACACCATCTCAGTCAAAATGTCATTCTGTTCCTTAATTTGTCTAGATTTTATTGTCATAATCATTTGACTATAAAAGTTGACAGGAAGTATTATGTTATCCAAAGTGCATAATTTAATTGGATTGATTTCTCAAATTTTCACTGGTAATAAAATATTACAATTAAATTGGCTAATTTGAATTTATCTGTTTTTGCAAATGAACTGTTAATATATTGGTTTGTGAGTGTGTGTGTGTATCTCATTTACACACTCAATCAGATGATGACCGTGCAGTTGTGGAACTGACAGTCACCGAAGGCCATTGACTCCTTGTCTCTACTTAACTAATATACATGCTTTATCACTGATATTGAGCACTCTAATTATAAATATAAGCAATCTTTTTACATTTTTTTTTTTTCATTAATATATGCTACTCAAGATTTCATACATTCTAAGGAATTGTTAGACAGACTTATCTCCCCTTGTGTCATGCTGCAGAGCTGTTTTCATTTAGAAGATTAGATAAGATGTCTGTCTGATAAGCAAATACATGTGAAACCAGAGTAGCAACACACACACACACACACACATATATATATATATATATGATTCTTCTGTTCATACTTGTTAGCTCTTTCTTGGCTTATCATTTACAATAAAAACAACCCTATCATATTTACATATACACACACATGTGTAGTTTTAGTTGTAAAGAAGTCAATTCCATTAACCATTACACCCAGTGGTGCATTGGGCAGCAAATTTGTTTTTATGGGAAAGAGTTGCTAGCCCTATGCCCCAACCCTCAAACTGTGGGCTTTTGAAATTAGTGTTGACCTTCACTTAGATGAGCTACTCTCTTGTGTTAACGATCCTCATCTACCTGAGGCTGCTAAAGTTAGATGCAATGATTTTGACTGGGATTTGAACTCTGGTAATACGATTCCATAGTCTAATCTTTTATCCATGCTCCACCTTGCCACCCAAAAAAGCCAATTTGAGATTAATTCAAAAGAATTTCTTTTCATTTGAAATATTAAAAGCTTTTGTTTTTCTTAAAAAAAAGTCCAATGGAAATTTGGTTGAATCAAAAAAATAAAAAGAAAAATTTTCCAATTCAGATCCAAAAACAAAAAAAAATATTAAAAAAAAACAAAACTTTCCACTTCAAATTCATAACAAAGAAATTTAAAAGGAAATGTTTTGTATTTTAGGAATTAACTTTATTATTTGGACTTCTGTCCTCGTCTTGGTAATTTGATGTTTCTACACTACGTTTCAGCCTAGTTTACCTCAGGCCATCTTCAGGTGTTTTAACCATAATCTCAGATAGGGATATTAGTTCGCGTAAAAATGAACTATAATTGAAAATGTTTTGTTTTTTAAAACTTAAATTTTTTTTCTTGATGAGGAAAAAAAAGAGAAAAAAATTTTAAAAAGAATTTTGTTTTTTTTATTTCTTAAAAAAATCTTATCTTTGAAAGCTAGGGACTTTCTTTCTTAGGGGAAGTCCATTTGGCCTAGTGGGTAGGCAGTTGGTCTTCGTAATCATAGTATGCATATTCAAATCAGTCATCTATTTACGTTTATAATTGGACTAATACCCTTGGGAAAGGTATAAATCCCCACATTCCCTCCAGCCCTGGGTTAGATAGCAAACACTGTGTTATTAAAAAAATAAAACTGTGTATACATAAAATGATTTTACTTAGCATTAAATAACTGTAAAACAAACAAAATATCTTTCCCAAGGGGATTTGTATTTAATCCATAAGTGAACTTAAGGAAATTTCTTGAACAAATTTTTAATCTAGAAAAAGAATCCCCAAAAATAGTTTGTGAAAATTTCTTTTCTGAAACAAGAAAAAAGAAAAAAAAAAAGAAAAAGGTTGTGTAAATTTGTAAAATGATTGGCTGTCAGAATTTTTATAAATAATAAATTTCTTTTTTTTTTTTTTTTACTTAAGAAACAACAAAAAAATCTCTTTTATTAAAATGACATAAAATCTATTTTGTTCATTTAAAATGCAAAATAATTCAAGGAGAGAAGACACTCCTTTTTTTTTCAAATCTTGTTTTGTCAATAATTTTGCCTTCTTCCTCTTCTGGGGTTGATGACCACTATTACTACTGGTAGCAAGTGAACTATTTCTGTTTACAATGAGAAATGAATTGCTGAGCAAATATCTTTGGCAAAACGAACACCTTCTGTCACTTTTCACATTTCCTATTTTAAAGAGAATGCATTTCACTTATCATTATTATTATAGACCATACACACACATATTGATTCTTTTCCTCTCTCTCTCTCTCAAATGCTTAACTACCAAACCAGCCATACAACAAAAACCTACGATAAAATCAAAAAATACCCTCCTGCCATTAAATTGCCTCTTATGCATTTATATATTTATTATACAGTATTTTGTGTTTTGTAAAAATTCTTTAAGTGCAAATCATAAAAAGGCTTTACATGGCTTTTTTTTAGCTAAGGCCTCCTTACTTTTAATACTTATATTATTCTGACTTTTGTTCTCATCTTTGTTTTAAATGTGACCACAATTCAATATTTTAGAACTCTGGAGTTTTAACTTCAACAACTGTTTTGGCTTTGACAAAAAACATGATGTTGGCCACCACCCACCACTTTTTTTTTGGGGGGGAGTATAGGTGTTTTTTTTTGTCCAAAAATATTCAACTTTTTATGGCATTTATTTCTCTTAGGTTTTTTTTTTTTTAATGTTTAGACCAGTGGTTTTCGAACTTTTTTTTCCCCAGTGCCTTCTTCATTGCTGGACGAAAATGCTAGTGCCCCCCCCTCTTCCAACAATAGCCATAACGACAGTATATCCAGTTGCGGTGACTGGGGAACACTTAATTAAATCAGCCTGTTTTTCCAGCCTTTTTACCAACACCAATATCACATTTTACTGTAATTCTTCTAAAGCTTCCTTCAAATTTTTAACGCCTCCCCATCTGACTACTTACTCATCAACACCCCCTGAAAGTTTATATCGTCCCCCAGGGGACATTACTGTCTACTTTGAAAAACACTGGTTTAGATTTTTATTATTATTATTATTTGGATTCTTTTCATTCAATCTTATTATTATAGAAGAGACTTTAAAATTTTGTTTTATTTTTATTCAAAACTAACTTTTTTTTTTTTTTTTTTTTTTTCTTCTTCAGAAAGAAATTTTCCAACTAGCCGAGGTTGATGTTGCCATTGACAACCACTCAGTGAGCAAGGATAATGTTCTTCCCTGTGATGCGCTTATTATTATTATTATTGGCTCATTGGATGCAATCCCCGCCAACGCCGCCTTCTCTCAATCCTCATTTTTTTTTTCAAAGCGTCTGATTTAAACGAAACCAAAAAAAAGACAAACAAAAAAGGAGAGAAAGACGAAAACCCCAAACCCTTCATCATGTAAAACTACGAGTGATTTTTGCCCGTTTTCATTGGGTCATCATCTTTTCACAATGTTTTGGGGAACTTTATTAATTGGCCCCTAAGAATTTCACCCCCCTTTTTTTTTATGAGAAAAGTTGAAAAAAAAAACACAAAAAAGTCCTCCCAAATTTTGTCCACATTATACACACACACACACACAAACATAAGATATTTTCCTTCCAAGATAAAAAAAATTGTGAGATCAATTCCCCTGTAAAACATAACATTCCCAACCTTCGGTACTTATGCAATTTTATTGTGGTTTGCTGTTTTTTTTGTCCGACTTTTTCTTTAATCTCCTTCCCCATTCTTAATAGTCGAAGAGTCGAGTGTCCTGGTGCGGATTTGAACCATGATCAGTTACAACCAGAAGGAACACCTGAAGGAAAAGGCTCAGAAGGCGAGACATGCTCAAGCGATGCAATCCCTTCCACGAGCCCCCACCATGAACTCGAAACTTTTTAACGAGCCGAGACGGGTTCAGCAGAACTCTGACACCCCGATCATGAGCCACATTCACAAGGTTCTGGGCAACTACCACGAGGGGGTCGAGGAAATCGTAAAGCGTACGGGTCATATATATGACATTGATAAGAATATGCGGACAACTGCGAGGGACGTTAATAACCTACAGAAAAACAAAATCCGACCGAATGGTGTGAACCGTCCACCGAATAACAGCTTATCAAGTGGACGTGGGCAAGATGCACGCCATGTGACCAACGATCCTGCTCAGATAATGCACGACGACCTCAAAGTGTACCAAAACAGTAGCAGCTCCTCATTGCCCTCCAAAGAGAGTATGCATGCACGAAACTCTCTTGACCCCAGCGCCTCTCACGGTCGGAGTTCACAAAGCCTTCGGCTGTCAAATTCTTCTCGACAGCCTCCAGATAAATACAGTGCCGACAAGGATGGTTTGTCCTCCTCGTACCAGCAGAAAAATAAATTTATGCATTCATATACGAACTTGAATAACAAATCTCATTCCTCTTCTTCATCACTCTCATCGTCACACAACCACCCTGGCCATGTCAGTGGCCTGGGCTCCAGTAGTGGGGGCGGAGGAACTAAACCTATCCGTCCTCCAATCTCTTCTTCTTCCTGTCAAGGCAGTGATTTACACCAGTCGGACAAATCTGTTCCAAATAGTGACAAACACCAAAGCAGCATTGCATCATCAGACAAACATCAAGGTAGCAGTAATGTCAACAAGGCACCCTACTCTGATCTCAAAATGTACAGTGATAAACAGCACCACGGAGATGGCAGAGGGCGGCCCCCTACCCCCATTGAGGCCAAAGCCCGTTCTAGCAGCAGCGAAAGAGCCGCAGTCCACCATTCCTCGTTAAAAGGTCGATCTTTATCGCCAGCTTCTCTGCCCCCTCCGAATCTTCAGCCCCAGGTAGCTGTTCTGCCACCCCCTCAGTCACAGCGTCAAGGACCACCCGTGTTGCAACCCCAACAGATCCAACAACAGCAACTTCCGCCGCAGCTCCAACTTCAGCAGCCCCCAACCATTGTTCCTGTTACCACCGGCTCAGATCTTAGCGATGAAAATCACCGTTGTTCACCTTCAATCTCACCACCACCACCCTCTTCCTCATCGGTTATTAATGCAACGAATAACGTTCGAATAAAGTCCCTGCCGTCTAAGCTGACATCTGCGACGCAACAGACGACTAAGAGCTCAAGGTTTCTGCAACCCCATCATCAAGAAAGTTTGTTCAGAAATGAGAATAATGATGTCGATAGCATGGTTCGGGAAATGACGAGCCAGCCAGAGAAACTGACAGCTATCAAGACACCAGTCAAAAATTACATGTCGCCTCGAGTCAAAAAGAATTCTGATAAAATAAAAGATCTTTGTTTAAACGATAAAATGACGATCCCTAACTTAAATCCCTACCCCCCCAAGAACCGGTCAAAACCAGAAGTGTCCAAGAATTTCCATTTGTCCCCGGACAATTCCGATCCCCTTGCGGAAAATAACGGAAAAGACAAGAACGAACTTGATAAAATAATTGCTGAAATGACTTGCATCAAATCTCCCATCACGGCTATTTTTACGCCAGAAAAAATTAAAGATTCTCAGCCCCCTTTCCTTAAAAATATCAACTCTGACTTGGCCGACAGCGAAGCTTCTGTCAGCGACACGGATGAACGACGCCCGTCGGATGAAAAGCCGTGCCACAGTTCCTCGTCGTCCGATGACGATACTAATTTACAACCAAAGCAACAGATAGATCTCTCTCGAGAAAAAGATGCGTTCAGCGAAGAGGTGAAGAATTGTGTGCCAATGATGCTGAGTCCATTACTTGATGGACCACCTGTCTCTTCAAATGCCGAGTACCTGTCACAGGATCTGGAAATGAGTGATTCCGACAATGACAGTGTCGAGTCGGGTTGTTCGCCCCAGCACAAGGGATTGCCGGCAGCAGCAGTGGTGGCATCCTCGGCACTAGGGAGGCGTGAGGCTGGTTTGAAAACCAGGAAAGATTCCAGTGGTTTCGACATTCCTGCTCTCCAAGGCCACGGGAGTGATTACGAGATGGAACAGGTCGATAAGAATCGGGCTGTTGATGTGCATAACTCTGAGGTGCCGACTGAAGTTGCCACGGCAACTAGTCAGTCACAGTTTAGCAGCATGTCCAAGATGTGCGCACCAACTGCTCGCAAAGGTTCTCGCGACTCTCCTCATAAACACTGTCGCAGTGACGAAGACGACGATGATGATGATGAAGACGATGATAGTGATGACATGGAAGAAGAGAAAGAAGTGAAGAGTGAAGAAGAAGGAAGTTCCGAGGCGAAGGATGTGTCACAGAAAGTTGATGCTGTGTCGTCTTGTTCCACAAGTTCCTCCGAGTCGACCGAAGATGAATCTGACGGGTCTGAGGAGGAGGAGGAGGAAGAAGAAGAGAAGGAGCGTCATGTGCAGCCTTCTTCTTCTTCACCGTCCGACCCACCCAAGCCTGCCACCGAGGGAGAACATTGTGATTCATCAAGCAGCGTTCAGAAGAGTCCAACCCTGAACTGGAGTCTGAGTCGTTTCATTACAAAATCATCGGAAAGTAAACAGCCAAAGGTGACAGCCGACTCTCAGAGGAAATCCGAATCGGATAACGGCAGTAGCGTGGCCAATAGTCACACGAGCAGTCCGAGTAATAAAGAAGACTCGTCTGATGACAGTTCAATGGAAGAGGAGGAGGAGGAGGAAGAGTCGGCCAATTCCGAGTCGGAAGAAGAGGAGAATCCTAGTCATAAGTCTTTGGCAAATCCATCCTGCTCTTCCCCTGACAAGTCACCATTCCTGAGTGACAGTGAAGAATTACCTGAAGACAGTTTAAAAAGAAGCAGCATTTCTTCATCTGCCATCGATGAAACAATGGCCCAAGCAATTCGACCTCAAGCCCTTGACATGGATTCGTCTGCTAAGGTTTCACCTCCGACAACATCATCATCGTCGCCTATGACTACAACGACTACGATTACTACCACTACTATTCCTTCAACTAGTGCGACTCCTATTTCATCGGCAACCACTCATCCAGACTGCACCCCGGGGCCCAAAACGCCAACATCCTCCACACCATTGTTAGAATCTTCCATGTGTTCGTGGGCCATCCGCAGAAAACTCAAGCGTAAACTGTCGTTGCCCGTCTGCATTGGTGTCGACCTTCTGTCACCAATGCAGCGTAAAAGACTGAAAGTGTCAGCGCAGCCGTCCCAACCCTCCGACAAACCAAACGCCCTTCATTCAAAATCTGTCCCTTGCTCACAGTCACCGTTAGAGGTCGACCAAAAATCCAGCCCTCGTCGAGTTTCATTGAAAAAGAAGAGCAGCCCGTTCCGTTTGAAGAAGAAAGCTCTCCTTAGGCAACGACCCATCCTGGTGAAAATCAACTTGGATCTTATTGATCGATTGCCTAAAAACTGTAACGGGGACTTCCCTTTCTCTGTCAAAACGAAAACTCTCCTCCACTCGCCAACTGAGCTCGCATCTCCGTCTGCCTCCAATCAAACAATGACTGCCTCCCCCTCCTCTTCAATATTAGGGGACATCAAACCTAAGGTAGTAGCACCCTCCAAATCAGTTTCGAGCTCAGATATCGTAACCACGACAACCACCAGTTTTCCAACACCAACAACTCCACCATCAATAACAACAACAACAGTGGCAACTACTTCACCACAACAACCATCATCATCATCATCAAATACCTCTGTGGTGACTGCAGCATCCAAAAATGTGCTAGCATCCTTGCCACCACCATCATCATCATCATCATCATCGGAAAAAGATTTTAACTTTCGGATTCCTAAAAGAAATGCTGACTCTGACCCTGTGGACCCCAAACCGAAATGGACAAAACTCGATGCTCCTCCATTATTGAAATCGGAAACCAAAGCCGATTCCATTAAGACTGATTCTAATAAGAAATCAGACGCTGCTGCTGCTGCTAACAAAGGAGGCACTCTCCCTCCTCCTCCTCCAACAGAAAATTTGTTTGTATCAAACAAAGGAAGTAAATTGTCCAAAGAGGCGAAGCCATTAAATGTCCCCAAATCTGGACAGACCTGCCATGACAACAACAACAGTGGAGACGCTACTGCACCTTCGCTTGACGATGAGGAGAACCGGAAAAGTCAAATGCAAATTAACAAAAATACCAAAGAAAACCTGAATGCGCGATCGGTTTCTTTGTCGTCAAGCACTCCAGCTGAATCCCTTAAAGACACTACGACGTCCTCATCCTCCTCCTCGTCTGCTGTGGTAACCTCCTCCTCCCCAACATCCAAGTTGTCCTCCTCATCTGCTGCCGATAATGTCGACGACCATCGACTCAATGTGTCGATGACCCCTACTTCCTCTTCTTCCAGTGGCCTCCCAAACACAAACAGCAGTTCCGCTGGGGAACAACTCAGCACGAATAGTAACAGCAGCTCAAAGCGTTCCTCAGAAAATAGCAGAAGTGGCCGTCCACCTGCTAAGCTACCAACGACCACAGGTGGTAGTAGTAGCAGCAAACAGAAAAACAGTGCGTCTTCGTACTTTCAGGAAGCGACAAAAATGAAACACGAAGGCAACAAAAAGACGGACGTATTTGAGAAATCCTATTTGTATATGCAGTCGGTTGTTTATTACGTCCTGTGCGGTATCGCCATGGAGAAGTCCCGCAAGCACCAAGAGTGCCAGAAAATGTTCAGCGAGACGTTTGAACTGCTTGACCAGATTGGACATTATCACCAGTATCCGCAGGAACAGAAGATAGCCGTCCTTCGGCTGCTTCTCATGTCTGCCATTTGCAAGAAGCTCTACGACCTTAAAAGGAAAGTGGCCGAGAATCTACGCCAAGCTTTGGAAGACCACTTTAAGAATTATTCAAACAGCCAATCGTCATCGACGACCCAAGGTGCCGGCTCTGCGCCTGTGCAGCACGCTCACACTCCCTCTCCAGTCCGACCAAATCTAAACATTTCAACCCCTTCATCACGGTCGACCCCTTCTCCCTCAGGCAGCATTGACTCGATCCGATCCCAAGGGAGCAGCACCTCAGACACCACCCGATTGACCCCATCTGCCTCAAACAATACGACCACCTCCAACCCCTCCTCTTCCCTAAACGCAAACGCTTCTTCTTCTACTCCGTCGTCCTCATCATCTTCTTCATCGTCCTCCTCCTCATCACAGACTGTTACAATTCCAAAGCGTATTCATTCGATCACACGCCATTACATGGAAATCATGGAGTACCTTGCCAAGGCTCATCAGTTTTCCTATCAGGCTTGCGTTCAGCAGGACAACTGCAAGGACTTCATTAAACTCCTCAACTCTGGCTATAGGACAATCTCATTGCAGAGCAGCATTTTAGAACACGTTGAGTACGTCAAGGCTGGCCTGCAGCTCTTGCAAGACTCGTGACCTGACATGAAGTGGGCAGGACCATTCTTGACCCCTCCCACACACACACACACACAAACTGAAATGAAATTTTATTAACAAAAAAAAAAAAACAATCATTGATTAAGGTTGGGGTTGGGAAAAGAGGGAGGGAAAAAGATTTATTTATGATAAGAAAAAATTTCCTCCTTCTCATCCATCCCTTGCCATGGGTCAATTTGTTCTCCTTCCAGGGTCCCCACCCTGCTCCTCCACCGTCTCTAACCCCATCTTTAGCGCCACTCCCCCCCCTCTGAGCGTTTTAAAGGAGCCACAAACAAAAACCAAATTGCCTAATTATGTATCCCCCCCCCCAACACAAAACTTGATTTTTTAGTTTCTCGATGCATTAAATATAATTTTTAAATGATTTTTAGTTCTTTTTAACTTTGCTCAAAATATTTAGAGTCAACTTAAAGAAGAAAAATCTTTATTTTCTTCTTCTTTTTAATTTTTTTTCAGTTAAAAATCTTTTAAAAAATTCCCATTAATTTACGAATCAAAGGAAGTTTTTTTTTTTGTTAAAAAAACGTCAACAAATTTAGTTTAACTAAAATAACAGAATTTTAGTTTTCTATTTTTCTACTTAAGGCAAACACAACATGTGGTCAGTTGCTTCTCTCCAATGTGTGTGGCTGGGATTTGGCTTACTAACCTCTGCAGGTTTAGCCGGCTCAGCCACTGAACACACAAGATTCACACTCCTTGCTTACTTAATCAGACATTTGTTTATTCCTTTTGATAAATCAGTCATTTGCAGTTCTTCTCAGATAAATGAATCCCCTTGGGAAAGGTTTGAATGCTCATTTAATGCCCTTCAACCCAGGTAATAAATACCTGCATGGCCAGTGATTTAGCCAAGTGGGATGGAATTTGTTGCCAGAACAGCATCTCTTTTTCTTAAGAGATGATTCTGCACAATATCAGGTATCATCATCATCATCATCATGATGTGCTTTATACTCAACAAACTGAAACATTCATTACAACAAAAAGAAGAAACAATTTTTGATTCTGAATCAAAAAAAAAAAAAAAATCCTCAAAAATCAAAGAATTTCAAAATTTAAATTTTCTTGAAATTCACTTTTGAAAAGAAAAAAAAAAAAACAGAATAAAAATGGATTTTGTGTGAAAGAATCACCATTTCCCAAGAACTCCAAAAAGTCTTCAGAATCAGCTTGGAGAGGGAGAAGCGTACATACACTTAAGTTAGAGTAGTTGACTTTTTCCTAAACGCAGCTGTAGACCCAATAAAGACTGGAAGTTGATCAAAATAAGTGTTGAACTCAGGAGAAAATTTGGCCTTTCTATTAAAAAAACACTAGTCTGAATCTGCTTAGATATAAATATTATATTTACTTGGTGAACAGCACCAAATAAGTATGAATGCTTGGATATCAATATATCTTTCTCTATGTCTACATAAACGCACTTATTTTTCTTCTGATGTTTGGTTGGTGGCTTCCTTTACGGGATGGGGAGGGGGGCTGGTCACATATTTTCTATTTTCTCCAAGAAGGTGGGGAAAGCAAGGAGAGAGAGAGAGAGAGAGTTGTGACAAAATAAATATATATAAAATTTGGAATAAAACTAAAAACATGAGAAAATAAATGATATTTTTGAAAAAAAATAAAGTTAACCAAACCAAGAAAAAATATAAACAAAAACTTTCTTGAAAAACAAAAAAAAAAAAAAGCCAAGGACAAAGAAATTCCCTTTGGATAAAAAAAAGCCTTTCCGCTCTCCCCCCCCTTTCACCCGTGAAATAAAACAACAAAAAAATAGCTATTATTAATTAATTCATTAATTAATTACTACTGATTTTTTATCATTTTAATTTATGCATATATTCCTTTTCCTCCTCCTCCTCCAAACTATTTTTGGTGTTCATTTTTCTTTCTTTGAAAAAAAGAAAAAGAAAAACTCAGTAGAAATAAGAAAAAAATTTTAAAAAGAAATAAAAACCAACTTTGTATCTAAAAAAAAAAAAAAAAAGAATGAGTGTATGTTTGTGTGCACAAGAAGCATGTATATATGTGTATCTACTGATGAGTGTGACATGTGTACATAATATAGCTGTGTGTATATATATAATATTATATATAATATATGTATACACACACTTGCAATTTTTTTTCTTTTTGTTTTTTTCTGGAAATATAAAAAAAAAAAAGATTAATTTTTGGTTTGTTTTTATTTTTCTCGTTTATATTCCCAAACCCCAAAGAAGAATGGAAAATAAATTCCAATGATTTTATAACAAAAAATAATTCATTTAAAAAATAACCTGAAAATATGTTTCATAACAAACACACACGATAGAAAAATCATTGAAAAAAATAAGAATAGAGTTAATGCCAACATGTTTCAGAGTGTTCCTTCATCAGGGCACATTTATTATTATTATCATTATTTTTATATTTTGTGTCCATTGGATCTTATTGAGAACAAGATTTTTTTGCAAAAAAGAGAAAACCTCAATTATGATGATGATAATAAATGTGCCCTAACGAAGAAGCATCGACATTAAGTAAATTCTTGTTTTGTTTTTTCAATGATTTTTCTATTAGAATTTATTTTCCCTTTCTTCTCTCATATACATAAAATAAGATCAATGTATACTTAGGCAGAATATCCTTATTTAGACATGTTTCATTATAAAGAATTTAAATGAAAAATATTGAAAATTAAAATTCTTTTTAATGAATTAGAAAAAAAATGTAGAAAAATTATTGAAAACCCAAAAATGCCAACCCGTTTTGGAATAGATTTAGTCAGGGCATAAAAAACAGAAAACCCTTTACCTAAATAATACTGTGTTGACACAACATATAAAAATAATAAATATGCCCTAACAAAAGAGTATATCAAAACATAATGGCATTCTTGTTTTTTTCAATGATTTTTTTAGAGTTCTTCTGAAGTGTCATGTGATATAGATGATAAATATGTTATAAAGGCTTAAATTTAAGCCTTTATAACATATATATATATTAGTTAAGCGTAGACACAGAATCAACGGCTGCTGGTGACTGTCAAGAGTATCTCATTTAGGTGAAGGGAAACACCGACTAGAGTTGCCTTGTCGTTGCAGGTTCACTCCACTGAACTTGAGCAATGGAGGTTCAAAGGGTGTCTATCTGATGCACTACTGATTCTACACCTAAAAAGCTGTGCAAATGAGTTGGAAGCCAAAGTGGAAGCACCAAGGCCCTGACTACATCCATGATGATGATGATGATGTAGACAAGAAAATGTTTCAACTTTTTCACTTTGGTGTTTGTTTTTTTTTTTCTTCCTTTCTCCCCCCCCCCCGTGCCTGTTGCGTAGTTGCTGGCAGTTTCTTTTTTCAGATTTCCCAAAAAAAAGCTTTTGGGAAAATGACAGACAGACAGACAGACAGACAGACTAGCAGTGGAAGAAAAAGAAGATGACAAAAGGCCATGGGAAATGTGTTCAGGTAAGACAGAGATATATTTGATTATTGAAGAACACAAACACAGGTAAGAAAAAAAAAAATGTTGAAGGTTTAATTCTTCCTTTTTATCAATCTTTAAATTCAAGGGAAGTCCACTTGGGACTGTAGATAGCCAGATGGATGATGGAATTGTATTATATTTACTTGGTGAGCACCAATCCAAGTTTGGCACAAGGCCATTTATACATTCGGTGTTACCCTTCACCTAGATGAGATGCTTTCCCAAGTTAACGAGCCCCATCTGCCCAAGGTAGCTATAGGTGAAGGCAATGGTTTTGACTGGGATTTGAACTCACGTACGACAATTCCAGAGCCCAAGCTTTTACCAATTTTATTTCCAATGGAATTGTAATAAGAGTTCAAATCACAGTCATTCCATTTGTGGTCATAATTGGATTAATACCCTTGGGAAAGATATGAATCCCCACATTCCCTCCAGCTATAGATTAAATGGTTCATTTTGTGTTATTAAAAACTGTGTGCAGACAAAAATAATGTTTATCATTAAAAAAAAACACATTTATAAAAAAAATGATTTAAAAATAAACATCAAAAAATGATTGTTCTTAGCATTAAATGACCTAAAAAGGTTGATATGCCATAAAATGATTGTTCTTGGCATTAAATTACCTAAAAAGGTTGATATGCCATAAAATGATTGTTCTTGGCATTAAATTACCTAAAAAGGTTGATATGCCATAAAAT
>JAUZSX010135261.1:0-12500 GCA_034780655.1 Idiosepius hallami
TATATATATATATAATAAAGTAACTTCTTTATTATTTTTTTTTTCAGAACCAGATTCCTTTCTTACCAAACCTTTTTCTTTCACCAAGAATCATAAACAATGAGATATAAGAGTCATAAAATGCCAATGTATACATAAATCAATAAATCAGTTAAAGTAAACCCTTTCAACCACAATTTGTTAAGACTTTTATGAATAAATGAATAAGTACTGGTAAAATCAAAAACAAAAAGTAAAATCAAAGAAACTGTAAAGAAAAATTAGGTAAGAGAGAAAAAAGAAAAGAAAGAAAAAGAAAAAAAGATCATAATAATCATGAATAATAATATCTATAAAAATTATTTTAAAATAAATAAATCACAAAAACTTTTTAAAAAAGGAACAGAAAAAGAAAAAAATCTAAAATTCAAATTAAAAATCGGATTTGTTGATTCTCTTGAGACTGCATGAAAAAAAAATTAAATTAAACATGTTAATCTACCAGAAATAAGAACATATTTTATACTGATTTGACCTTAGGTGATGACCCCTAGAAACAAAAAGAAGGGAAGTTAGACACTTGCCAAAACAAGGATGGGATAAGAAAAAGCCCTTTAAAGGTGTGTGCACATGTGTGGGTCAAGATGGTGGGTAGCTACAGCTGATGATCCAATTTCTATTTACTTTTTGATTGGTATTAACGTTAACAAATTATCCTCTTTAATTTCGAAATGAAATCAAAAGCGGCACTTGGGGTCAAAACAGTTTAAATAAATATGTTTCCATTTCAATCCAATCAACAAAAATAAAACTAATTTGAAACAGCTCCACAATAAATGGCAGGTGAGAGGGGTTAAACAAAACATAGGAAAGAGGGAAAAAAAGAATGAATGAAGAAACAGGAGGCAGTAGGTTGAAGACATTTTGCTTAAATAACTTTTTTAAAGATATGTTAGTGAAAAAATTAAGGGTTTTTTTCCAACTTCTATAGAAAACTGATATTTAAAAACAATCAAAAACCTTTCCCAAGGGTATTAGTCTGGTAATAAATAAAAATGGAACAACTAGGATTCCAACTCAATTATTATGATTCATAAGTCTAACTGCCTACCCACTGAGCTAAGTGGACTTCCCCAAGTGTTTTTGAATGTCCCAATGTTTTGTGTTTCAAAGCTGTGATGTTTTAAGATTGTGTAACATCTGGGTTAGTTTACACAATCTCGAATAGGAGCAGTTTTTTTAATAAAAACTGCTTTCATTGATTATTTGGTAGGATGATGGGTCTACAATCTGTAAATAAATAGTTTATCAAAAGAAAATTTTCTTCTCTTGATACACATTTAAAATTGAGGTCAGTTTAAGATCATAATCTAAATATGAAAGTTTTATAAAAACCATAGAAAGTATAATGATAAGTTTATTGTTATTGTCAAGCCTAGAATATCCCTTTGAGGAGTTTTTACTCTTTATAGAGGTACTCTGAAAACCCATTGACAAAGCAATGAAGGGATAAAAGTTTGAATGATACACTAAGTTGAATTAACAGCTTGTTGATTGGATGGATCCAATAAAATAATTCTCTTATAAGCTATATCACTGGTTACATAACTGATATCATACAGACAATAACCCACAAGGAATAGAAATTATTGATGACTTTCTCATTGGTCCCAGTCTAGTATTAGACTCTTTTTATCTATAAACAATCACTTCAATGGTTGCCTACTAGTTTCATACCATGGTGCAAAAATGGATATTTATATTTAATGATTTTTCATTCTTTTTTCTGTTTTGAACAAACAAAGATCTGATAGTTACTATAAGATTTTGTGTGTGATACACGTTTGATCAGAAACTTACTTTTGGAGACACAACGGCAAGTAGTAATGACATACACCAAAAAGCTGACATACATGGACATTCATTTAATGGACCTTCCCTCTCCCTTACAGTTGCAAAGAGAGGGAAGAATGGAAGAGGTGGATTGTTTCTTGATCCGTTTTTGGTCAGATATCTCAACATCCTCAGCTCACAACCTAATCAGTTGAGTTATTTCTGGATTCTCTGAATCCTGTTGTTCCTTGCTCCCCACTACACCCCCTTCTGCCAATTCACATTAACAAAGCTTTCTTCGCACATATCTAAGAGGATTTATATTGAGACTTAAATTTGTCATTTCTATCTTCTTCCTCGGTGAGACTTCTGCTACTAAAGAAATAAAATAATAACATCCTATTTTATAAGAAGCACATCAAGGGTCAGCTCAGTAATCTTCTTAATAGTAGTAATAATAGTAATAATAATAATAATAATAACAATAATAATAATAATAATAACAATAATAAAAAAAGCTACCCTTAGCTGAAAATACACAAAAAAACTTAAAGCCATTGATTTTAAACATTTTCAGGTGACTGACATAGACACAAAAAAGCAGACTACAATGGTTATGGAAAAATTTTTTTTTTCAGAAGCATGTGGGGATGGGTTTTAATGATTACCATTATTCAAATAATTAGAATTTCTATTCTCATCATCATCATTATTATTATAATGTTTT
The DNA here is from genome assembly GCA_034780655.1 of Idiosepius hallami. Classification (NCBI taxonomy): domain Eukaryota; kingdom Metazoa; phylum Mollusca; class Cephalopoda; family Idiosepiidae; genus Idiosepius; species Idiosepius hallami. Next base: position 2,540 of record JAUZSX010135261.1, read on the forward strand.
CTTTCTTGTTTGAATTTGAGATGAGTTTTCATCATTATTATAATTCAGATTATGCAGGCTTCTATTCTTGTCTTAATTCTTACAATAACAACATAAAACCAATGTACCTTTAATAACTGTAGTTTGCATTTAAAATATAGAACAACAATAAATAATATTTTAAGAAAACTAAAAGTTTTAAGAAGATAAAAAAATCAGTACATTTAGTTTTAGATTGTATTCCTATTGTATAATAACTAGGACTGTGACAATATATTGTATAATTACTGGGGCTGTGACAATATATTGTATAATTACTAGGGCTGTAACAATTCTTTTATTAAAGAATATGACTGTTTTTAATAATACAATGTTGCCACAGCACTACTATTAAGTAAAGAGTTAAAATTGATGGTAAAATCTTCAATTAGTCAAGTCTGTGACAAGAATGATCTTTATAAAAGCATATTATTACAGCCCTAATAATTACTGATCCCTAGATACAAAACAAGGCTCGGAGTTAAAGGCAGATGTATGTTAGAAAACTGCTATTACATTGTTTTGACAGACCTGTAATAATATAGATAAAAGAGAAGTAAAATGTCCCCTACAGTAATTACTTAGTACACTGTATTCCCCATCCTTGTTTAGGTAAGTGAATATATGTAGAAATAAATAGTCAAGTTTAAAACAATGAAGAACTACAAGAAATCATGATGACCATCAAGCAAATCTAGAACCAAAGATGATTATGGGGTAAGCTGGAACCAAAAACATGATTCAAGATGAATATAAGAACTGGCAAGGATTTTAAAAAGTCCCCGACGAGGGCAAAAGTGAAATCACACTTCACATGTGTCAAAATAATGATGGTGAGAGCACTTTAGCACACAAAAAAAGGTCCTAACAGAATAAAACACTTCTAAAAGACACCAGAAAATGGGGAATGCAATTGTTAAGGGATAAACAAAATGTCTAGCGTAACAGCAATAGATAAGTGCTTCAACTTTGGAATTGGTCTGTTATGCTCATATTCAGCCTAACACCCTTGAGTAATATATAAATTCCTCCATCTATTATTATTCAAAGAATATGTTGACAAAAAAAAAAGATTTTTTTGAATTATCTGAACAGACACAAGTAAGTAATATTCCAATAAAGTCTAGTCTAGTAGAAATATACGAGGGTTTATGAAATAAGTATGCTTATAGATAAAATTCTGTACACTCTATTTCTTGGTAACACAAAACGATAAGCTAAATTGCTTCTATTTTTTACAGCATGGGTATATTAGTGAATAACAATCATTAATTATGTAACATTAGGGGGTAGCAATGTTGAACCACAGTGATCAGGGTTAATGCAGCTTAACAACAGCTTAGGTTTAGACTTGAATATTTTATTTGCAATGTGAGTTATCATTTTGAAAGTAGTTATATGATCTCAAGATATGGCAATACTGTGTATTGCATATTAAATGTTAATAACCATAGAGCTAAAATTATTATTTCAGGATAACAAACCAAAAGCATTTAAAATGTTTTATTTCACATTTTTTCATGAAATAACTAAACATTATTTTGTAACATTGCATGATGGTGCAACATTAGTAACAATAATTATTTGACTTTCATTATAAAGTTTTTTTATTTTATTAGGATACTTCTCAAAAACCATTATGAAAAGATAGTAAAGTTATAAATTTCTATCTATGTTTAGGTTTTTACATAACAATAGATATAAAATTCAATAAAAATTAATTTTTGGCAAAAATATACAATTTACTGTAAAAACTCATAAATAATTCAATTCAACCTATACTCCGCTACTCTAAAAAAAAAAAAGGGTCCAATTTTTGTTTTAGATATATTAAGCAAATTGGCAGATTACTGACTAGCAGTTTAACAGCATAACTCTGTATATTTTTAAGTAGTAACAAACAGTAAGCCATGATTTTTTTGTCAGCATGGGCATATTGGTATCTTTTGGTATCAGTTCAAATCATAAACTAAACAGTTTCATCTATTCAGAAATTTTACTTAGATTAAAATTCTATTTGTTATTTCATATTTTAAATATTAATCATAGTTATATAAGAGCATCTTTTAGGTTCTCAACTTAATACTGATGTAAGTTTTCTTATTGTCTCAAAAGAATGTTATTAATTCAACTAAAATAGAAATATTGATTAATAGTAAAAAAAGCATTTTATCTTAATATGCTGAATTATTATTTAAGGTTACTTTAAGCATCATTATTATAATTTCTATTATTATCTTTAATACTACCACTCCTGCTAGTATCATTATTAGAAAAGAAAGAAGCTTTGATTGTGACAACAGACTGCAGGATATTTAAACTAACTAGAGATTCTTTTTTTTTGTTTTAGATAAACTCCGAGCAAAAATGAATCCATGTTTGATTCCCCACTGGCCCCTGATATTTACTCTTCAAGCTAAGCTTCTGGGGGACTGAAATCTAATTAAAAAGCCCATTGGCAAAAGGTGAATGATCATAAAGGCATGGTTGTGTCCCTTTGACCCATCAGAAAGTGAAGGAACCAGTTAAATGACCTTTATGGATATTGTACGATGCAATGCAAAAAGAACACAGAACAGTCATTATTGTGAACAGCATCGAGACAAGCTCAAGAAACCCAGGATATTATAAACCTGCATCTATGATCAATCAATTTTGACTCAACACTATCATTTTCTAATACTACATGTATTTGGATTCATAGTCTTAAATTTGGGAAATTAAACATAATTCTTAATTACATATTTTATTGTTAATTTAAGGATTTCAGGTCTTCAAACAAAATGTCTCTTATTATTAAGCCTGTAATAGATCACTTAATTCCTGGTTTACTAACAGCCTCTTCTAATGCTATCAGTATTTTCAATTATCTATCTTCATAAACATAAATTTCCAGAAATTTAATAGTGTTTTCAATTATATTTATCGTGATTCAGGGATTTCAAGTCTTCAAACATAATATTTCTCTTTTATTATATAAAAATATATGTACCACAGATTAATCAATTCCTGGTTCACCATCAGCATAAAAAAACTATTATACTTGTGTTTAGGTTTATTTACTTTCATAGATCTAAGTCTCTATGCTTTGACTGTTACATATGTAAAAATGTCTTGTAAATAAAAACAATTTTTCTTAAAAGAAAAACAAAGAAATTTTTAAAAAACATTTAATAGCATAAATACAGAAGAGTTATGAAAAATAAAAACAATATATCCAATCAAAAACATTAATATGTTTTTGTCTTTTGTGCTTTGCATTTCTATGATTAGTAAACATTAATTTTGAGTTGAAATCTCTTATCGTGGAGAGAGCGAAATAAATACATTTCACATTTAATAATTAATGAAGCAGAATAAGCAAAGCATAGCTTGGGGATGTTTTTCTGTCTTTGTCCTGAAATCTTAAAGAGGAAGCTTTATAAAGATAAAATGAAAAAGATACAGTCTGTAATTTTTTTCAATTGCTCATTGATTATTTATTTGCTTTTTACTTGTTTTGATTTACAACATATCAAATTCCCTTGGCATTGAAAGTAAAGCCCTGGTAAAAGCTTGGATTCTGGAATCTTGTTATACAAGTTCAAATCCCAGTCCAAACTATTACATTCACTTGCAACTGCCTCAGGAAGATGAACCTCGTTAAGTCAGGGGATTAATTTACATAAATGTAAGAATAACACATTTGTCGAAAAACCCAGGTAGAGGAGACCTGTTAACTCAAAGAGTGTAACTCATCTATGTGAAGGACAACACTGTTTACAAAAAGCCGAGATTATGATGAGCACATAAAACTTAGGCCATGTGCCTAAGTTTAGTGCTCAGCCAAGTATAAATCATATTAAACTCTTCCAGTTATTTACTGCCAAGAATAACTTTTTTAATAAGTGTCTTCCTTTTGTAAATAAACTATTAAAAAAGAAGTTTATTTAACTCATATGCAGAAAGAATAAAGTGCTGATTCATAGATTTTACTAAGGGTGTGGACCCTAATCTAAACACAACAAAACTGGGATGGTACTTAAATTTGAAAGTCTGAGCACTGAATCAATGTTCAAGAAGAAACTCCCACAATAATTTTGTTCAGCGATGAATGACATTGCAGGAAATAAATTAAGGATTCTGGAGTTAGGGACTAGATGATATTAACAGTATATACTGGCATTACCTATGGATTCAAGAAAATTTTAGGAATGGCTAAAAATATATATATTTTAATCAAATTATAATGTTATATAATTAAATGCAAAATCTTGCATAACTTGCATAGAGTTGAGATAATATGCTTTTATTAAAGATTATTCTTGTAATAGACTTGACTATTTTGCGATTTTAGCATTTCTTTTAATCGTTTACTTAATAGTAAGGCCCTGACAACATACTTTTATTCAAAATATTCTTTTCACAGCTTTAATGAATTAGATATGTGACAAGCATATTCTTTAATAAAAGATTATTGTCACGGCCCAATTAGAACAATTGTTTTGATCTATTGGATCTTATCAGTGACATGCCATGCTGTTACCATTCCAAGCCCCAAGTGAGATTTGTAGCTGCAGACCAGGTCATTTTAAACAAATGCTCTAGAGACTGGCTCACAACAGTTTAATAGAAAAAGAAATAGAGACATTTAAATGAGTTATTGCTGGGTTGTTAAAAGAAAGGACAAAACTCAAATACTCTAAATGACACATTATAAAAAATTTTCAACATTTCAGACAAATAAAGAAACAGTGTCTATTTAATACAAATTTCAAGCCGAATCTAATAAATTCAATAAAATAAAGAAATCTTGTTCATATAATAAAAATGAGTACAATGTTCTGAATAATCTTAATATTGATATCAAACCTATTTTTATTTTTTTTTTTTTTTAGAGAGAAATTAAAATGTATAAAAATGAAGTTATCAACTCTAACTCATAAAAATTCTATTTCTTTAATTGTCCTTTTTTTAAAAAAAACATTTTGTTAAACAAAGATTCAATTGATAAAGAACATCAAACTCATGGGAGCAAATGCCTAAAATCCCCAGCTAACTATTGCTGCAAATAAATCAATATTTGATTTATATCCAGTGAAGGGCAAATCAAGCATGATTTGGAAAGAAGATTAAAAACACTTTTAAGCTGGCCATTCACGAAATCAATCAATAAATGAGGAAGCTCTTTTATTCCAATATTTTTGGAACTCTGTATAGAGTTCCAAAAATATTAGAATAAAAGAGCTTTCTTTGTAGTATATTAACTTAGTTGAGTACAAACCCAAGTTAAGCCCAAGGCCATTTTTAAGTACCAATTATATATCTTGGCTTTTGCAATCAGTGTTGCCTTTCACCTAGATGAGTTACTCCCCCGAGTTAACGAGCCCTATCAGTCCGAGGTAATTTAAGGTAAGGGCAATGGTTTTGACTAGGATTTGAACTTGTATAATATGATTCCATAGCCCATGCTTTTGCCAATGCTCAGCCTTTGTTGCACATCTCTATACAGTCTCTATATATTCATTTATAACAACGGGAATTTTCAATCAACCAATGAGATGACAAAACTGGCATTTTATCTGTTAAATCCTATAAACCTTTTGTTATCTTATAAACATTTACTTTCAAAATTTATGACAAAAAAAAACAAGTCAATAAGCTCAGATCATCAGACCAACAAGTGTTCATCTTTATTTTGGAGACACCATTCAATTAAAGTGGTTCCTTGAAATAAACCAGGCTTTCTTAAACTATCGGTTGTGACATCAAATGAAGTCACTGAGCAAAATCTTGTGCTGACGAGATTTTAATAATCTGCAGAGTGAAGTTGCTCTCTTACAAAATAGATTAGTTATAGTTTTTGATAAATGCAATAATAAATACAATTTTACAACAATTTTTTTATTTAACATTTTTGTATGTTTAGCCTGTATAGTTAGTTAAATATATTTATCTAATATTTGTCTGGGGTTACAAAAAAAAAAAACTCACTCTCATAAATGGGTTCATAAGAAATCCTGAAAAAGATTACTTTTTTGCACTTTTATTATTATTATTATTATTTAAATTTTCTTCAAATAAATTTTTTCTTGAATGAAGTAAACAAATCATTAAACTCTCTTCTCTAAGCCAAGGGTTGGCAACTTATGGCCTACAGGCTAGATATGGCCATCAGAGGCATTTTGACAGGCCCACAAGCTTGATTACCAATGATTCTATTTTTAACATGAGAGATGAGGTTTTTATTTTAAACCCAATTAAATTAGATTACTATAACAGAGAAATCACAACCAAAACCTGATCAATTCCATTAAGTAAAAAATAGACATAAAACAAAAAATGAGAGTAAATTCCTGCAACAGTCATTTGACAGGATGGCTTCAAAGGGATAACCTCTCAGTCAGCTTTCAATTTCATTTCTCCAAAGTGACACACCCTATCCTTACCCCTGCCAAATACCCTATGTAAGTTGCTGGAATCTTTCAATAAGCAATGTTTCTATTAATGCTACCCCTCCTCTTCTCAAACATCATAATTTCATTGATTTCCTTTCAGTAGATTTTTTTTATCACTTTGAAGTATTTTGATGTTCCATATGGAAAACTGATTTTCATTAGATGTTCTTTAATTCTAGATTTTTCTTTCCAATTTTTCAATATTTATTTTTATTATGGTTTTAAATATTTAGGTTGACAGGGTTCTGCATATGTAATTCCCCTTAATTTTTCATTAACGGCTTTCACTTTTGCCAGACCCTGTGACCTGGAGTCTTTTTTATGATTTTTTTTTTTCTGTTCTTGGTTGATTGCTAATTTTAAAGCCCTATCAACCTTTTCAGTAATCTAATGTTGGAGATAATCATTTTTGATAACACCTGTGTTTTATAAACATTTTCATTGATCAATATTATTTCTAATATTTACCTCCACCTACATATTTGAAAAGGGTAATTAATACCATAAGGGAATGCCATAAACGCAACAATTTGTAATTAAATTTATGCAGTTAGATTCCAAGTCTTATCAACTAATTAGTAATTATCAACTAAACTCTTCTTTTCCATTTGTATAGACAAATTGGTTTGATTAACAAAATAACCCTAACCCATTACAACTATTTAAAGATGAGATCAATTATTTTGAGTATATATCTTTCATTTATTAATAATAACTAGCTTGTTAAAACAGTGTATGAAACCCTTTCTTAGTCCTGCACCTCCAAAAAAGAATGTTAGCACTGATCTCGTACTCACGAAAAACTTTTGATCTGATCTCGCACCCCACTACAGTTTAAACTTTGTTCAAAGATAAAAGATGTGGAATCAGATTTAATTTAATCAAAAGAAGATATTTATTTCACTTTCAAATATAATATATATATAATCAAACTTACTGAAAAGAAACATATCACAAATTGATATTTGAATAAAACTTTCATAAATCATAACTCTAGCTTTAAATTTATACAGTAAGCTTCTTGCAACCCCTAAAATATTGTCTTACACACTCAGAAGGTAAGAGTGCCCCTGGTTGGAAACCTCTATATTAGAACACTTGCTGCATAATAGGTGTGGTGGGGTCTTTCAGTGTTAATTCTAAGCAGGACCTACCCACTAAATTCTGGCTGATTGGTTTAGATGAAAAGCAAAAATCATGAACAGTGGGGAATAAGAGTGTGCTGATATGCACAATAAAGAGTATCCTGATGTATACAATAAGACTAATCCAAAGTTTTTTCAATTTCTCTCTTTTATTTCACAAGGATGACAGAAAGAGGAGAAGGAGTAGATTTACTTTGGCCTAGGGTGTGTTCTTTGCACACCCGAAACTCTATACTTATATACTCCTATCACACCTTCTCCCTGAATCACACCCACTGGTGCATCCTTGGAGACATTGGTTTCACAGGGGTATTATTATTTTATCAATCCCCTTTGAAAAAAAAAAGGTTTTATTCCTTCACATCATCAACATCATCATCATCATCATCCAAATGATTATGACCCTGTTTATCCACACTCCCACACAGCCTAATCTATATTAAACAACTTCAAGTAGAAAACTGATTCTTTTTTTGTGTATAAAGAAAAGTTTGCAGCTAAGACATTGAGAGATTTTGAATGGGGGTGTTTTGTTGTGGAGGAGTTGAGGATACAGTTTGCATCATAGTCCTTTGTGGTGCACATGTACTTTAACTAAACTAGTTTCTATCTAGTTTATTTACTTACTCAATTACAAAGTACATGTGACCAAGTTGGTGTGAACAACCAAATGAATAAAAAATAAACTGGGGCAAAAAGATAAGAGGAAAAGGAAGAAGAGGAAGAAGAAGAAGAAGAAGAAGAAGAAGAAAATAAAGGGGTGAAATTGAGAAGCAAAACAACAACAACAAAGAGAGGAGGAAGGATAAAAAGAAGATAACATAACAGCAAAAAAAAAAGAAGAAAAACAAGTGAAATAATGAGTAGAAAAAAATAGAAGGTAAGAAAAGACAGGAAAAAACAATAGAGAGAAGGGGGGAAGAAGGGAAAAAACAATCAAAAAAAGAAGGAAAAGATGAAGAAGAAAAAGGAAATAACATAATGAAGAGCGACAGAATAATAAGTGAGAGGTAAGAGATAAAGAAGAAAGAAGGAAAGAAAAGGAATAAGCAGAAAAAAAAGCAAGAAGGAAACTGATGGGCAAAGACAAAAAAAGGAAAAGGAAAATAGAAAAATATAATGTTATTTAATCAGCTGAGCCTTTTTTTTATCAGGGTCATCCTTTAACTCATCTAGGTTGAAAAACCCAGGTAGATAAGACCTGTCAACTCAATCAGAGGAACTCATCTTGGTGAAGGGCAGCACTGATTACAAAAGTCTATGGATATAATGAGCATGTAAAAATGGCCTTTTGCCCAACTTGGGTAGTTGCCCAACCATGTAGATATATCCTTATAAAGAAGCTAAAATTATTTAAGTGCGTGTGTGTGTGTGTGTGTGCATGTGTAAGTAGGTGAAATATCAAGTGTACAGAAGGAAATACTATATATATATATATATATATATTGGGATGTGAAGTTAGAGCAACGGTAAAAGCACGGGCTCTTGAATAGTAGTACGCAAGTTCAAATCCTAGTCAAAAACCATTATTTTCACCTTAAGCTGCCTCGGACAAATGGGGCTCGTTAACTCGGGAGAGCAGCTCATCTAGGTGAAGGGTAACACCAAATGTACTAATCCCAGGTAAGAGCTCATAAAAATGGCCTTGTGCCAAACTTGGGTTGGTGCTTATCAAGTAAATACGCTTATAAAAATCAGATTGTCATTTTTGTATGAGATCCTTCATCCTGTAGCTATTTAGAAAATAAAACCACAATAGTTATTTTCTAAATCACTGGAATCTTCAACTGAAAAATAAACTCCATTTCAACAATCTTCCAATCATCTTTTAAGTTATTTGTGAGCTCTATCTAATTCATTCGGTAATAGATAAATTATCATCATTCAGATTATTCAGACTTCAATCATCATTTTGATTGCCACATTCACAACGTTTTCGCTGATGTGTCCTTTAGTCTTTCTTAAGTATTACTCAATAACTTTTATGTTGCCCAGAACTGCAGACTAAGCCCTTTATTTAAGAAGTGCAAATTATCTAAATAGCGATAAAAATCAAAAGCTTACAAGTTCAGACAAGTGATAAATAAATGTACTAAATATCCCATGAAATTGATTAATCTTTAAATATTTGTATTTATTTTGTTGTTCTTTGCATAATATTAAGGAAAACAAATATTAACCTTTAAAAGAAATAACTTTTTGTTTATCTACATTATGGAATGAGTATCTAGGAATTGAGTGAATTGTCCACTGGCAACATGTGTTGTTGGTCTTGGATCTCAGAGGGTACTGAACTTGTCTTTATTCTAGCTGGTGAGGGGATTGGTCAGAGTGCAGGAGAGGGATAAGGAGAGATAAAAG